>JAEQBH010000774.1:0-138491 GCA_016808115.1 Tetrastigma voinierianum
ATCAAGAGTTGATGGAAAACCTATGTCGTGACAGCAGTTTTCTATCGCGACAATAAAAGCTATGAATGATAAGTAAATTTTCAGCGACAAAGAAAAGTAGGTCGCATGTAAGCTCAAGAACTAAAAATGGCTGTTAGTAACAAGTGTCGCAACATATAATTCCATGTTGCGACAAAAAACTCAACAAGTGACAAGAATCAGAGAAGAAAAATCGGTCGCGACCAAAGAGTTCCTTGTCGCGACATAAATTTCTAAGAATTGAAAGAAATCCTGTCGTGATAGAGAAAACTATGTCGCAACAGAGTTGACATGCTGAAAAGAAATTGTTTGTCGCGACAAGAAAAATTGTGTCGTGACAAACTCAAGAAGAACAAGGACATGAGAAGCTAGATGCAAATGTCAGGTGTTTTGCGACCGGGCTGCACTTTGTCGAGATAAGAACAAGACCGGCTAAACACAATTTTATGTCGCGACATCATCATATGTCGCGACACAATCCAAGACATAAAGCCTGCAGAATGTCGCTACATAATACAAGAAGCTATGATGTAGGTAGCGACAAAGACTGAAAGCTCTGTCGCAACAAAGAGACCAATTAGGCTAGAATTATGGGAATCCATAACACAATTAATGCAGTTGAGGCCCACTTCATTGGAAAGCCTATAAATACACGTCTAGTGGCAATGTGCATGCTTCAAGTACTCTAGGATTTACGGAGTCATGTCAAGACTCTATACTTTTTATTTTTTTCCTTTTTCTTTAGTTTAGTGATTTAGTTTGGTATGGTTTTATTTTGTTAGTTTTCCTTAATTTTCTGTATTTGGGTCTTGTACTAAAGTGTAGCTTGAAATGTATTTCTTTATAAATTATTCTTTCATTTACCTGCTTGATTTAAAATGGATGTCGTGGAAGATTTAAGGAGTTCATTTATTTACTGCTTATGATTTAAGTGAATTTTCCTAATCAGTTAGTCACCGATATAAGTAAACTACTTTGAAAGTCGAGTCATCAGAAATGGGTCATCACGATAATCATTTTGTCGCATAAGGTGGAAGAAAGCTTTAATTAGAATTCGAATCTATTTGATCGGGTATCGTTTATAAATTTACTGCTCTAGCACTAATACCGTGTACCCAAAAGCAAGGTACTGTATCTCACTCTGATTTCCAAGAGGCCCTCTGCGTGACACAAAGATGGAGAATCCTAAGATTTGCAGAGCGCCTGTGGGTATGGTGTATCAATACTATGGAACTAATGAACTTGAAGGATTACTCAGATAGATCATCAACTTACTTATGTCGAGATAGGTTGAATGTGAAGTATTTGTTTAATCACTCGTAGGTCTTCTCATCTTCTCGGGCGAATTGATTTTTGGATCCTGTGTTAGCCGAGATCTAATCAAGGAGATGGTGGTTTTCATCGGCGTAGGATGAGGTGTCATCAAATCGAGAAGGTCATAATATCCGTCTACAAGAATTCTTTACCCCAAGATCCCAGTATGAAGTACTGAAAAGGAAAAATACTTAAATCTTATAATGAGGGTTATATTACAAGTAACCGACAGAATCATGTCTCAAAAATGAATATGAACCTTTATTCGAAATGTATGGTCGAGGAAATCCAAACTATACTACTCACATCTTTGAAAACTCAGTTTTCCACCGATGGTTGAGTTATAAATTGAAATGATTCAGAAATTGATTATTACACTGATCCATGTCCAAATTTTATCTCAATTAAGTGAATCCTCAACCCCAATTTTATTAAACTCTACTTTTATATATTTATGATTTCAGCCAAGGACTACATTTGGGCCTCCTCTTATCATCATATCGTTGAGTTCAAAGCTGCAATGATTCTGCAATTGGGTAGTTAGTCTTTGATTTATCATCTGTCCTCGTGAGAACGATATTTGGACTTTAAATATCCTCTTTTATTACTTGTATGACTTCAGGTAATTCACAGAATGAGATGTAGACCACACACATAAATTTTAAATGAGTCATCTTACAAGAGAGAATAATTCCATTTTTTTATACATATGAAAAATGGTCTTAACAAGTTTTTGGCATTGTTGCTAGGTAATCAAGTTGATAGTCCTTGGTCATAGTGTCATAAATTTGTATATATCATTTGGTCTTAACAAGTTTTTGGAGCCATTTTTGGGGATAGAAATGATAAATTTAAAGATCAATATTCTAACCAAAAAGGGATTTACTAATTTTGACATTTTTCTTTTTGATATTATTTTTTTAGAAAATCTAAAATAGTTTTAATAGTAGTAGCTGAAGAAGCTATTGACATTTTTCTATGAGCTTAACGGATATAACTATATCCCATAGAATTCATTCGATCTTAGTGTTTCTATTTTAGGAAGATTTTAAATTCCACAGGAAAACCAGAAACATATTTGCCACCCCTAGACACGTAAATCGAGAGAACACTGTTAATATGAGGAAGATCATGGGCCATGTGTAATCCACAAGTACTATTAAATCAAAGAGAAAGATTGCAACTTTCTATTCCGTAAGAAGAAGAAGAAGCAAAGAGAACTTAGAGGCCTAATACTATTAGAGGACACTTCATGGGAAGTTTCTCCGAAGGATGGTACTACATTCTCGTGAGATTCATCAGGCTCGAAGTTGACAAATTTTCTTTTCATAATATATCCTTCATGAATTCCACATAATCAAGCATCGGCTCTAATGACAAGAAATGGAATGTCAGATGTGCGTCAACACTCCATAAACTTTATGAATTTCATTCGGGCCTTATTCTTCTTCAGTGTCGAGATACGCACCTGAGCAAAGGTCTGGCCAGGCTGGTCGATCTTAGCCCCGCTTCTTCCACAAACTTTTTCTTGGGTCGCTTTCTCTGCCTTGTCATTTTGACTGGCCTCGATTACTTCTCGGGCTCTACCTTCTTATCACCTGGGTATCGCGCCCCTGCACGCTTAATCTCTCTACCACTTCTCAATGCGATGGCTTATACATGTTCATTAACACCTCGTCCCTGGGTTCACCTCTGAGTTACTGTGGTAATGATCCATGTCGCCTCACAACAACAATGTGGCCATTTGGCCTATTTCTAATTTCCGTGTTTCTGAGTCAGCTCCTTTGATTTGCAAATACTGGTTTTAGTTTTGAATGTGGCCTTCATCTCATTCATAAATGTGCCGTGTGAAGTCATCATAATGAGCAAGACTCCCTTCCAAATCTACTTTCTTCTTCTCTGGTGGTTTACTTTGCTCAAGTGGTGGCATATTATTCCGGTTGTTCCTTCACTGTAGTTCCTCGATCGGGCTCCATTATTCCTCGTTTACCTCTCCAACCCCGGGCCTTGATCTCCGATTGCCCCTCGTACTTGCTCTAGTAGGCTACTCCTCCATACAGCCCTGCTTTCTGTTGCTCGGGTTTTGCTAATTAACATACTCATGCTTGCTCTCCCGTCATCCGGGTCCTAACCGACAGTCCATATTACCCGCGGCAGGTTGTCCTCCCGCAAGACTCATAGGATCCCACAAAGTTATTCAAAAGCATTCACTGCACTCCTTGCCGCTCTCGCAAATGTTAGTTAATCGTAACATTGTTTACTGCTACTCGAGGAACTTTAAAAGTCCGCTCCTATCAGGACTTCCTGTATGTCGACATTCAGGCCATAATTAGTATTAGTGGTTGTATCTTCCAATATCTCATAGGCTTGATTTATAATCTTTCTTCATCAAGGCACCTCCGCTCGAGGCATCAATGATCGTCTCCAGCTAAATCGCCTAAACCATCAGAGAATGTATACACTTCAGATCCACCTAGTTAACCCGTGATGTGGGCATCTCCCCGCAGCTGCCCGTGAAATCTCCCAGTCTCAACTAAGTTCCTCCCCTGAACCCGGTCTGAATGTAAGGTAACTTCTCGCACTAGTCAGGCGACTCGTGTGGGAAAATCTTGGTCGAAATTTCTATACTCAACTCATTCCACGAGGTAATCGAACTGGGTGGTCACACAACCAATGTTTAGCCTTGCAGCCATGACAAGTAAATAAACGCAACTGAGAGCTTCTTCGCCATCTACTATACTGACGTGACGTTGCACTTCAATAAAACTTTCCTGGCGATGTGCATTCGAATTCTCACTAGGCAACCCATGAAACCATATATATGTTACTGGCAGAGTTACCCTTTTAACTCCAAAGTTGTTCATTGAATGGGCGGTCAGTCGATAGCCGATCAACCTGTAGTGCAAGACTTTAACTCCTTATGAATATGAGATCATCAGTCGTACGAACGATCCGTGACTCGATTTCTATTATTCTGTCCATTCTGTTCCACTTGTGGTTCATTCCTGTCATGGAACTGGCCTTTATCTTCGATTCTACATGATTTCGATCAATATGGTGCTTCTCTGCATTATCGATGTAATGTTCTTTCTAGTTCAAGATCGAATGGAAGTACTTCCCTGCAACCTTGTCTTAGCATGCACACTATTTGCTTTCCTTAAATCACGAGTATGAAGTCGAGACCAAGTCACAACACAGATGAAATAAGGCAAAATAACTAACACAAAGAAAATAAATTATTAATAAAATAAATAAATAAAATAAAATTGATCCAGCAAGAATCTATAGCGCTATCGGCAATATCAACACTAAATCCTTCCCTAAGAACTTACGCCAAAAAATCTATCTGGGTTTATAATGAGTGCGTAAAGTTATAAAATGTAAAGTTCCGTGACGTCAAGTATACGAGTCGAGTTCACGTAGTATAGCATTGTCAAGTGTCATTCCCACGAAGAGGGAAGCCGACACATCGGTTTAGCGTCCTAGATAATATTCGATCACGTCGTATCGCAATTTCACTAATTTAATCTAATCTAAGGAAAAACCTAATATTAAAATATTGATTTAAAGAAATGATGAGAAACTGTGGTTTTTCACACCGCCACACTGATGGATTTTAACCTAGTTAGTATATTTATTTAATATTTCATATGATTTATGTTAGCGGGTTGATCATGCCTATAAGATATTCTCTCTCGAGATATATCTGCCTATTTCACTAGTGAGGTGTATTGCATCTCTGCCTCGACCCCTCAAACTCCAAAATGCATAAATGTGCAAACCCTAATGCTACATTTGGAACCCTGGGATATCTCGAGCCTCCCGATCGACCAGTGTCGCTTACTCATGTCCCTATGAGTCATCTTCTCTCGATCTCGTGACTTAGCAATAGCATGCCGCCAAAATCACTAAATAATAACATGTGATTAAATTCAGAGTAAAGCAATCATACAAGTCATACCAATATTAAATAAACCACATTTACTACATTAATCCATACTATAAGTGCTTAAGGTTGACAAACCCTAGAGGAGAAAAGTTAGTTCCATGATATTCATTAGCTGTGATCGAAAAGATTTTTAACATAACCAAATGTGGAAAGAACTACAGAAGAAGCCGTCTTCACAATCTCTCGGAATTCGTCTCCATCAATCTTCCCTCTTCGTATGTCCTCTTCTCACAGATGTCCTCTTCTCTCCCCTCAAAATTTCCCTTTATGTTCAGACGCAGCCCATCATCGTCTGCACCCAGCTTTCATTTAACGCCTCCCGATTCTAAAAAGAAAACCTTAGCTATGCCTGCGTGGTGAAGAGGTCCTACGCCGCGGCGTACACAAGGCCACTTAATTCATTCCTTGATGGTTCGCTATGGCGTAGGACCTCCACGCTGCAATGGAGGGCTACGCCGCAACATGGAGTTCTTCGCCGCTGCGTGGGTATCCTGCTTTCCTTCCCATTTTCTTCTCTACTTCGGGTCTTTCCTTCGCGTTATGTAGCTTCCTTTTTGCTTACTATATCACCGTGTCTTGAAAAACATTATAATATGGAGGATTAGTGCAATATTAGTGAATATGAATGTGAATCATGCAATTATGCTTATAAACACATAGAAATCTTTATCGAAACGCATGCATAATTCACACCGATCAACACTCCTTGAACTTAGCTGGTCATTCCTGCTGAACATACTCTAACCAGTGGCACGCAAGAACAAAAGCTGCAGCTAACACTAACGATACGGGTCCAACACATGATACCAAGAAAAAGGTCAACATGAACCAATTCTTAGATCCGTGGACTACCCAGTTTGTTCAACTTTCAAGAATCTCGCACTAAATCATTCCTGGCCGACCAAGCAAGTCAACCCCCTTTTTAGTGTTTAATAACCTTTCCCAAGGAGTCTATAGTGCAGTTGAAGTGTGATCTCCAATGTATAACTCGACTTCAGTACCCCCAAACTTGAAGTTAACTTGCCTATTTAGAATAGCTTAACACAAAAGGATAAGAACGAACCCATTTATTCACTTCAACTAACATAAGGGGATTAACTCTAAGATAAAAATGAAAGAGTACTAGTGCCAAGAAGTTTTAGGTGAGTACCCAAGAATGGGATCCATTACTGACTCTCACCCAATCAAGTTAAGGGCACCGAGTATCTGGGGCCTCGAACTCACCCTAACACTCAGCCAAACCTCGAGGCCCTAGGACTGTGGGAAATCATCCATATCCTCTATCCCATGCATGGAGCAAAGGAAGTCACGGCTCCCTAGCCAATCAGCCTGTGGCACAGTTTCAGCTGTCCCTGGACTCCAGGCCCGAGATCCAATTGGGATGATCTACTTATTCCAAACCACAAGCTTATTTTTTACATTTTTTAAAAATACTTATTTAGGGCTCAAAGGCGATTCTCTTTTTCTAAGGTGTCCCATCACTTAGGTGTTTAAACTTTCCAAGTGCTCAGAACTCAGTTTTAGTCCCACGCCTCAAGAGATACCCCAAGATCACGTGTGTGTGTGCGCTATAGCTTTCTTCTTCAAGAAATGGTTTTTGAAATCTAAAAGAGGTGACTAGACATGGTTGTTCCCAAACTTTCACAATGCGCCCCGATCGTCAAAACCTCGAGTTCTAATTACTCCTACACAAATCATTCTAATCACGATGACCCACTTTTTGCGCATCATGGCTAAGACAAAAGCTAAGAAAAGTTTATACCTAATCCTAAAGCTACTGCATTCACATTAATACCAAAAGCAAACACGACTAAGACATACCGAATAAAAACCAGTCCTAAAACAGTTAAAAATAAAACTAATAAAAAATTAGGATCTAAACACGCATAAAATAAACCTAAAGCCAAATAATAAAACTAAGCCAAACCATCCACCCACACCCCTAACCTAGTAACCTGACGTTGTCCTCACGACGTAAAGGAAATAAGGAATGTAGATACGTCCTAAGAGAATCACCGTGGTAATGGTATGTGAGTGTGAAAAGAGAGTAGTTGTTTGTCTTATTAAAATATGACTAAACCCCTCTGCCAATTAACACTTATATTGTAGAGCCATAATCTTCCTACAACTATGTCAAATCGGAATGGAGTCATTAAAAATGAATAAATCGATTTTATGTTCCTGAATTATAAATGGGTTTTAGTTTCAAGACACTCCGTATGCAATGTCATACAAGTAAGAAAATTGAATTTAAGTCAAGATATCATTCCCATAGAGATTGATAAGAATTTTAATTTCAACCACCCTAACTACTCAAGATCCATACTATTCAACCTCCATAATTCATTTTTATCACTAGAATTTGTGAGAATAATCATTCCTAAGAATGCATCTACAAGCAAGGAAATTAAAAATAAAGCAATTAAAATGATAACCAAAATAAACTGGACTGAATCAGTCCTCTGTAAAAATGAACACTAACAAGGAAATACCGTGGAAATGTTTCAATTTTGCATTGTATCCTATTTAGACTCTATCCTCGAAATCGATCTCGATTTCATAAAGAGCCCGAGCACGCAGCTTGATTTCTCCCTTAATTCACCACCAGAAACCCCTCGCTTTCCTCGGGAAGACACGATCTAATCGCTGACTCGTATTCATCATTCTTTTATAAGATATGGGTATTTTTCTTTTTTCAATACTATACCCATTTCTTAAGATCGCATTTCTTGCCTCAAGTTGTGGTAATTTAAAATTTTCTACAAAAATGATTGATGACACTTCCTTTAAATCTTATGGATCTTTCTTCCTTTACTAGATCTCAACTAACATGGTGATCGAGTCCTTCCATTTTATTACAGGAGATCCGTGATTATTTAAATTGATAAATAATCCCTTCAACCCCCTCAACTATGAGTGAAATGGAAATTACAAGTGAATCCTCGAGACGGTAGTTCTCAATGGTACTTAACATACCCGGAACCGAATGCCCTTGCTCTCAAGAATTTCCATCTCTCGTGTCACGAGGGCCTCCCTGAAATCGAGCAGAAACAACTCGAAGTATTCGACATACTATCGGGGAACAATCAATTTAAGAACAACATCAATCAAATAAACCCCCCAATTTCAGATACTTCTCTCTAATTTATGCAGAAAAGACTGTAACTAACAATAAATCCAAATTAATGGAAGTTGTGTTTATCAAAACTGCATCACAACGAGACATCAAGTACGTAACACTCGAAATATACCCTAGTTGTTTTCTACCATCATGTTTAGTGGTATTCAGTATAAATTAAATTTTTCGTAAATTAAATGCTAAAAATATGAAAACTTAGAAACCCGGAAAATTTACGTTATAAGGACAAAAGTGTAATTTTAAAAAAAGGGCATAAAAGTCATAATTTGATAAGACTATGGGCCAAAGTAGAAATAGTAGGGAATCATTGGTAATTCCTGTAAGGATGGAGGACTAAAAGCTAAATAACCTAAAGATTAATTATAATAGAGGAGGAGACCAAAATGGATTATTTCATCTCCAAACAAGGCTTACTGAAGAAGAGGAGGAGGAAGGAGAAGAGGAAGAAGGAGAGAGATCAAGCCAAGGTATGGATTCAGATGGATACATGACTTTGGTATGATTTTTGCATATGACTACTGGGGTATGATTGCTGTGGTTTTCTCAAGACAAATTGTCTCCTTTTCAGTGGTTTTGTTGGGGAAGACATCTCAACTCTAGATTTAAGGAAGTTTGCTGAAAATCCCTAGTTGATAATGTTTGGGAGAGTGTGGAATTTCACAATTCTAAGGTTTTGTAGGAATCGGGTGAACCTGGGTATGAGTCCTGGGATTCTTCACCAATTAAGCTTAATCAGGAGTTGTTCGAGGATTTCACATTGATTTTTGATAAGAGGAAATAAGAGAATTATGGAAGAAAAGTGCATGAAAAATGGTGAAAATACCATTTACGGGCAAATTCTGAGACCAGCACTACCTCAAGACACCTTGAACCCGTACCAGACAGTGGATGTAGTAGCAACCGCACCGGTGGGCACTCTTAAACCTCAGACTCGAGACAACCCTCCGGGACCGAACCCGCATCGTACAGTCGAGCTGCACCTGCACGTGGTTCCTAGCAGCCTGCTTGCTATTTTTACAGATGGCTGTACCGCATATTGAAGTATATAAGAAAGATGAAATTAAGTGAAAATGTATTCCAGACCGCCTGAAGCGAGTTTGATGGGAGCAAAGTTCATGCCCTAATAATAAGATAGGAAGTATCTGAACACATATAATCGTAGGAATGTCAGAGATCAGGTATTAAATGACACGACACCTCGCACGTGGCAAGCACGTATAAGACTTCTCAGATTTCGTGAAGTGCTTCTAAGATTTCCCGACTAGGTGCAATCAAGACTTTCTAACGTGCTTTCATAAATTAGGTACTTCCTAGCCATTCAGATTTCTCAAGATTGCTTAGTACTTCAGATTTCGACTAGTGCGACGACACTCTCTCGACGCTTGTTTCTATGACATTAGTACTTCCACTCTCTGTTTGCATTTCGTACTCTCTCGATTAGTACTTCTGCACTTTCCTCGATGCGACGACACTTCACAAGGTTTCTAAGACTCCCCGTCTGGGTGCTACTAAGATTCAAGACTGTGACAGATTCTCTCTGATACTTATCAGGGTCATGGTCTTAACTATTTAAGGTTACTCGGCCCAGTATTCCCTAGTCATATGAAAATAACCCGAATAATGAATAAGAGTAAAATGAAACGTATCATTCTAATTTGTAATGCCTACGGGTATTCCCGAATAAGAAGAAATTTTGTAACTCCTACTGTAGATCCGGGTCAGACATAAACCTAAGTTATAAGCATAAGTAATTGTATAAGTCCATTATATGAATGCATGGAAATTATGATATTCTCTCTTTTATTGTTAGATGCTAAATATATATGTATATGCATTACTATATATGTTCTCCCACTGCCGCAAAGCTTAAGACGGGTTTTTAATCCTGTGTAATGTAAGAGAGACAAGTGATCTTCCGCATTCCACACAAGCACTCCAGTACGGGTTCATCGAGGTTCTCGCACTGGACAGTAAATGTAAATGTATAGTCTTTGAATATGTAATTAGGACTCAGTACTGTATAAATGATATTGTAAACACCACTATGGTGGTAGTTTTATTTCACTCGAGATATGATATGTGGATATAATTATAAGACTCGGATATACTTCAAACGCCCGATAAAGAAGGTAAAGAGTCCTAAAGATGCGATCTCTCGCGCCCGAACTCGATTCTCGATCCGCCAATCTGCCTGATCGATTTGGGGCGTGACAAAGCACACCAAATAGTCAGTAATAAACCTAAGAAATGAATCTGCACTACCGGGATTCCATTGGGTTTCGTGCAAGAATTTGAAAAGATAATGAAAATTAAACCCGCTTCAACATTTTGAATAGAGTAATCGGGTTCGTATCCAAAAGAAAAGAAAATCTATTCTGTAAAATTCATACAATTGAGTCTTCAATCCCCATGATTCGGGTCTAAGAGCTACCTCTTCCCGACGTTGCACACCATTTATACATTTCCAAAGAATTGGCCTGATTCGGCTTCAAAATGGTTTTCCTTAAATTGATGGCCTACCACTGCTCGGTGACCTTAAAAGTCACTACAAATTTGTTGCATCCGCCGTGTCCTTGTAAGCTTGTCGTAACATTCTTTTCGCTTTGCTTTGCAATTGTCGCGACTACGTCCTCTCGTCATGACATTGTTCTCTGTAGTTTTCTTAAGTTGGTTGTTGCGACATGAATCCTTTGTTGCGACTACTTCTTAACTCTTTTGTTTTGTCATGTGTGTGTCATGACTGGAAACTCGTTGTTTACTTTACTGGGCATTTTTCCCAGAATCATCATGTCATAGCCGTGACTTGGAATTGTTGCGTCATGACCATATTTACAAAGAGGATGACTCGTGGTTAGACCACATTTGCATGTTGCGAATTGACTTTTTCTTCCTTTGTCGAATTATGTCATACCAAGTTTCTTTTGTCCCAACACTGCTCTCGCTTCTAACCACTTTGATTCTCGTCACGACAACTTTTTCTAGTCTCCAAGAGTTTGTGTTGCGACCACAATTTCACGTCACACTGACCGCTTCCTTTATCGACTCGTGGTCGCGACAACTTTTTCATGTCGCTACACCATTTCGCTAGCCACTGATCTTCGGGTCACACCTCCCTCATGTTGCGACATAATTCGTTTTCTACCTTCATAAGCTTGCAACCAACCGCCGCTCCGTTTATTTTCTCGTCACAACATGGAATTAGGGTCATACAAGGCTTGTTTTTCCGACGCCATTCTCGTCACGTAATTCAAAAGCATGTCGTGACTGCTTTTTCTTCCAATCTTTGTCACAGAATCCTCATTTTTAGTCACAAATGCTTTCTACTCAATCTCAGCCTTCTTTTTCTCGGTCATGCGCCAGAAAGTGTGTCGCTGCGATCGAAAGTGGTGGCCCTTCTTACCTTGTTCTTATTGCAGTTGCTCAAACTTAAATACAACATGCTTTAACCTGCTCAAATTTCATTTTACTTGCCGTGAACATGAAATCCTTTGCCGCCAATTCCGACTGCAGTCTTCAACTTATATTTTGTCGCAACATCAATTTTTCTCGATAGACCTTTGTCAATCCAACCAAACATCCATTCCCTCGCTGAGACCTTAAATTATCTATTTACGACTTTAGTCAGCTCTTCTGTCACGACTCGATTTTCTGCAACGTTGTTTATGTAGCCTTAAATTCTTTCTTTCTCTCTCACGACCGATCACAAGGATATCATGACACTCAAGCCTGGTCTACATACTGCTCCAACATTATCAATCAAGTCGTGACTTAAAAACTGCTGAACTAATGAATTCTTTATCGCGACCTCAACTGTCTATCATGACCTAGCTACTTGGCCATTTATCTCATTTTCTTCTGGATTCTGTCAGAATCAGAATTTCTTTTCTATAAAAATCTGCAAAATTTAAATTTGGTAAAATTTCCACATTTCTGCATAAAAATAAGTAATTACATTGTAATACTAATTAGAAAAATGGATTACAAATCAATGAGTTCGACTCATCAAATTTCCAAACTTAAAATTTTCGCTTCATTCCTAAGCAAAGAAAAGAAAGATTTGTTCGTCTCTAACAAATTAAACTTTTATTTCATGACATTTTTCTATTCTAACTTCCGTAATCTTTTTTATTCCAATTGTCTGACTTGAAATGGGGTAGGTTGCAGATATTTTCAAACTTCAGTTTCAACTAAGAAAAGGAATGGTTTCAACTCTATCACAAATAAACTGACATGAATCTAATACTATAAACAACACACTAATCAACTCGCCAGGTGTGTGTGTCAGGTCTTCTTTCCTTTTCTCCTTGTTAGATTAGTTAATCTTCTGGGATTCTCTTTGAAAGATTAGTCAAAGTCCCATAAGATTGTTTTTCATATTGATCTCTACTAATGTAAGTAAATTCAACCTTCAAGATCAATGAGATCTTTTCGTCAGAATGTTAGCTCGTAATCAAGTGTATTAACTGAAAATTTAGGGCCGCAAATACTTAGATTCCACTATTCACTTCTGCTTAATAGCCTTCCTCTTTCATCCCTTTCTTTCCTACTAATGTGAACTTTAATAACTCCCCCAAACTTGGCTTCTGTGCATCATCTTGAATTTTGTGGCCTCTTTGATTGCCACCTTCATGTTTATCAGCCTAGTTCCTTTTTTTTTGTGTGAATTCCTTCATATTCTTCCGTCAAAGTTTAGGAATAGTGCAATGTTTTGTCTTTTAAGGCTTTCTATCAATCTTAGAGAACTTTGGGTTAGCTACCTCATACCATGGGCATTGTGGTACTGGGGATGTTGAAACACCTCAAATTAAAACCTTAATTATTCAAGAGAAATAGCCACAAGACAAAACCTATTCCCTTTTTAATTGCTGAATTCTTTTCCTCCCCTAAATCTTCAATTGATTTTGCCCAATACTCCATGCAGTCCGTAAGTGTGCCATATTCCCAATCTTGTTCCCTTCACACATTAAACTTGCCTCGAAAACTAGGTAATTTAGGATTCTTTGTCAGCATTGCCTAGGAGGATTTCAGTTTCTAACCGTTGTTATTTGAAGAAGTTAGGCAATAATATTTGGCTCAAAACTTGAACTAAGGTGTATGCATCTTCATACACACGGCAGCTTGGAAAAGGCTCAAACTTCCAAAAGAGGGCCTCTATCATTTCTCACTTTTTCTACTAGATTTCGCCACCTGGGCCAACACCAACAAGCTCCAGACCTGCAATACCCTCTGACCGTGAATCATCCCAAGAGATGTCCCTAATCTTTTTCAATTTGTTAAGGACTTACTAGACCATGTGTGATGTTTTTCTAGGATTTATACTGACTCAACTATTTACACACATAGATTCAAAAGTCTCATATGTTCTTTCAATATTTTCATCTTTCCCTACTGTAATTTAACTGATTTAAACTAAAACTACAACTTTACTTCAAATTCACCTGAAGCCCCGCTCTTTCTCTCAAGAATCACCATTAAAAACTTCAATACAATAATCATTACTTCTAGACAAGCAAAGAAAGACACAAGCAACCTAGTTCACTCAATCAGATCACTGCATCCAAGAACAATTAACATTTTCTCAAATTCATTCAATCACCAAATTCTAATTAAGCTCAACATATGTTCTAATTTCAATAATATTGAGAGAAACAAAATCAAGCTTTCATCAAATTAGAAGAACAAATCACAAGACACTTTCAATGAATTACATACTAGGCTTATTGATTGGGAAGATGTATCACAAATTAGAGAAGTGGAAAAGAGAAGAATTTCTTGGAGAATTCACTTTCTTCTCTACGTGATCTGCAGGTATGATATTCGAGGATCAATGTCAGCTTTCTAAACAAGGAGGAAATTCTCAGATTGCGGGATATTCGGTCTTTTCTTTATAAGTGGTTCCTTCCTTCAAGAGGCGCATATATCATTTGTGTGTACTCCACTGTGGTGATCAAACGACCATTCTGACCCACTTTATCTATTATGCTTTCCAACCTTAAATACAACCTAACAAGCTTGACAAATTATCATGGATCGTAAACCAAGCTCTCATGCCGATTCCTATATACATCATTGTCCTCCAATTGTTTCTTTCCTTCATTAATAACATCCCAAATTCCTTTTTGAATTGCTCTTTTATAAAGATACTTGAAAGCTTTGTATTTTCTTCAAAGATATCGCCTTCCATTTATGCTTCTTTCCTTTAATTGTCAAGAATTCTACATCTCTTTGAATCTGATTGCTATGGCGCTTCCAAACCTAGATTTTACCCTTTTCTCTTGGATTCCCTCCCTTCTTCCTCCTTTTCATCTCTTCCTTCCATTCTTCTCCTGCTTCCGCTTTATTCCCATTGTTGTTCTTTTTCCTTTCAAAATCACTTCCATGTAATTCTTTCTTTCCTTTCCTCTCATTTGTCGTTGTCTTTCCTACTCCCCTTCTCTTTCTTTTCCATTTCTTTCTTCATCGAGCATTAGCATCTCCAGGATTTCACGGCTCCTTCATTCCTTCCGGAACTCACTCGTAGGCACAAGGAAATTCTCTCATATCCGGGCATTTAAATGACTCAATGGCCCATTCTATAAGTGCACTTTATTCTTCTACTGTAGGAGTTTGTTCGGGAAATTTTCGATCACATTTCCTCATGTCAGCTCAAGCTTCTACCTCTACAATCCCTTCGCTTTTATTTACGGGCCCTTGTTACCCCAATCGTGGTTGGGAGGAGAAACCCGAGGCATACTCTCTTCTTCCCATGATCCCTTCACTCAAAGAAGGATGGCTAGCCTGGCTGATGGTCATTTAGCTGGATCATCTCTTGTCGCCGATGGTATCCCCTAATGGAGCCTTCTAATTAAACGCCCCATTAATCTTATATCCCTTCAAAAGGGGCATATAAAATTATGGCTTCGTCCCTAATTGAGCACAAGATGCTTAGATGGGAATTGAGGTATCAGAGGGCTATGAAGTAGAACCAAACCGCTCCTTTCAGGAGAGACCCTCTGTTGATAGCATGGTGCGGGTTCTTCTTCATCGCCTCCCACTTTCCCTGTCCAACAGTTAGCAAATTTATGATTTTTCCATGGTCTGGGTCTTCACAATCTCAATTTTGAACCATGCTCTGAAGTTCTTCAAGCAGCGGACTTCGTTAATTCTCTTATGTCCGAAAGGAACCCATACTCGAACGTATACTGAGTCCTCCCTCATCCCTACCATATTTGCATATAACTCCCTTAAAGGGAGAAGAGCGTGAGAAACCAGTGTTGTGCATACAGATGTGCCTTCTTTTTCATTATTTTTTGCAAAGGGGAAATAAGCCTCCAAATCTCCTTTATCGATGAAGCCTTTGTTAACCCATTCGATTGCTCCATAAAGCTCAGCTTCTACAAAGATGAAGTCTTTTTACGCCTTCGTTTCATTTTCGTAGCCTCACTATTCTCTCACTCATCCCAATCAAGTCTTCATTTAGTTTGATTTAGTTTTTTATTTCACGATCGTTCAATGAGGTTCCTGCAACCCAATATATTCATCATTATTCATCATCCCATTAGATTCTAATGTGGTTTTGGTTTTCTACCATGAGTGAGAATTGGAGTCAGCTTTTAGGAAACTCGGATCTGTGGTTTCGTATTCTAAGAGAGAAAGAGAATGAGCAACAAGTGAGGATGCGACTGATCAAGTTTTGGAATGAATTTCGGATATTCAGCCTCACTTTTATTATGGATGCAGCCTTCAATGTTATTATTGTCTTTATGGAATGTCGCGACATTAATGCCCTCGAGTCACAACACTAATCATAACAATAAATGTCCACTCTAATGTCATGACGCTTAAATCGAAGGTTAAAACCTAAATTTATCGATTTAGATAATTTCGTCACACCTACTTCGTCCTGGTCGTGACTGTGAATATGGTCTCGACAATAAAATCATGTCACGACATGCCTTCTTTTTTTTTCTTTTTCATCATTCCTAGTCACACTCACTCCTTTACTATTGTGACATCGTGTTCCACACTACCATTTCCAGTTCACATATGTCAAGTAATTCGTGAATTCATATATTATCATGATCTTTGCTTGTTTTTGACATATTTGTGGTTACACACGAAATTTTCTTAGTTCTCATGTTATCAATTCAAAACCTGGTCGCAACCTAAAAAGTCTGTCGTGACAAAGAAATTTTCCAGGTCTCCATAAACAATTCACATTCAAACAAGATCACTTCAAGACATCCAATTTAAATTAGAACAATTCATATTCATCATTCAAATATTCAACAAATCAGCTCATCAGAACATCAGATTCAATATTGAATTGAAAATTCCACCTCTAACTTCAATCATGCATTCTCTAAAATAAATATTAATCGTAGATCTTAATACTTCCCTTTTGTCTTCAGGTATTCTATAAGCGTAGTTCGTAATCTACTTTGTTTATACCCTTACTATTCTGCAAAAAAATACCAAAAAGTTTAAAAACCAAAAGTACCATTTCAAACAATTTAATTGACTATAAAACATAAAATAAACTATTGCATATGCTTGCCTCCCCACAGCTGCTTAGTTTTAAGTCCTTATTAGACTCATCGTGATTCTCTCGTTTCAACAAATTATGTAACCAACTTGAATCACTTCAATTCATCTTCTCCTCCCGCCAAGGTAATGCTTTAATCTCTAACTATTCACTTTTAGTTTTCCATTATTAGTTTTCAATGTCACTGCCTCCAAAGGTTGTAATTTTCACTTCAGATAGGGACTAATTCCATTTTGACTTCAGTTTTCCGAAACATTTTTAAGTGGTGGAGTTAAATAACAGGACCTGATCTCCTGCTTTAAATTCCCTCCTCAAAATCTTTTGATCATGTCATTTCTTTGTCTTATCCTTGTAAATCCTTGCATTATCATAAGCTTCATTTCTCAACTCTTCCAATTCATTTAGTTGGAGCAATCTTTCCTCTTTAGCAAACTTTGAATCAAAATTCAATTTCTTGATGGCCCACATAGCCTTGTACTCCAATTCAAGAGGAAGGTAAGGTTTACCAAAGACAATTCTGTATAGGGACATTCTAATGGGAGTTTTATATGCAGTTATGTAAGCCCACAATGCATCATCAAACTTTAGAGACCACCCTTATTCTGTGGCTTGCACTTTTCAAGAATTTTCGATCTCCCAATTGAAATTTCGCCTAGCCCATTTGTTCCGAGTGGGGATGGCAAGCCAAACCCATTACAGGTTTCGATTCCATACCTATTCATGAGTTTATCAAACACCTTATTTGCAAATGGCCTCCTCCATCATTTATGATAGTTCCGTGCCCAAAATCTACTCAAGATATTTCTCTATCGAACCCTACAACCTGCAGATTAGCATCATTTTCGACAAGCCGTTGCTTCCACCCATTTGGATACATAACTTACGCTCTAGAGTATTTATAGATTCCCAAATGAAGATGGAAATGGTCCATGAAATCTATTCCCCCACACATCAAATACCGCACTACCAATATACTCTCACAGAGGCATTTAATGTCTCAGGCTAATACTTCGTGATTCTCCGTCATCGATCACAAAGTTTCACCCATTCAAATGGGGCCTTTGAATATGGTAAGCCAATAAAACCCTCGATTGGAGAATTTTATGGGTATGAGTTCCTGAAAATGCCCTCCATATGGTGATGCATGACACTGTGATAAGATCCCGCTTTGTTCACTTTTCGCACGCACCGATTATCACGCCTTTCATCAGCTATGTTGCGTCATCCCATATATAAACCCGCTATCGCCCCTAATAACTTTCTCTGCTGGTAGTTGAATTTTGGTGGCATTACTCCACAAGCTAGAAAATTGACAATGTCATCATACCAAGGTGATTGGAATGACAACTGGAATAACTGCTCATCTGGAAAATTTTCTACTAATTTTGTTCCTCTTTTACAAAGAGTCTCTTTCCACTTACCGTGTGATCAGCCATTACATTATCACATCCTTCCCGTCTTTGATCTCTAGATCAAATTCCTGTAGCAAAACACCCATCCGATCGCCTCTCGTTGCTCTTTCTTTGCCATTAAATATTTAATCGCAAAGATGATCGTGATAGATGATGACAATGTGGATCCCAATATATATGTGGCCTGAATTTTTCACACAAATACCATGGGCAACATCTTTTTCAGTAGTTGAGTAGTTCCTGAAGCTCATATATTTAGCATAGTATGTGTGGCCCCTAAATATCTTATTATGATCCCAATACAAATTTCAGATAATCACCGGCATCACACATAATCTCACTCCTTAGTCCACTGGTTCAGCGCTGATGGGAGCTTCAACTAACCTGGATTTGATCTCTTCAAATAAAGATTGGCAGGACTCATCAAAATTAAACTTGGCATCTTTTCCAATAATCTACAATAATGGTTTTGGGTAATTTTTTGAGAAGTCATCGATAACCTTCTATAAACCAGCATGTCCCAATAAAATTTTATTCCTCGACTGTCAGGAGATGGTAAAAGAGTTCCTTTCTTATGATGGAAACTTTTTCTTAGTCCATTTCTAGCCTTGCTGTAGAAATTTTATGCCCAAGGATAATGCCTTCTGTTACCATAAAATGGCATTTTTCCCAATTCAAAGCTAAATTCTTGCCCTGACACCTATGAAGTACTGTCCCCAAATTTTATAAGCAATGTTCAAAACAGGATCCATAAACTGTGAAGTCATCCATGAATATCTCCATAACTTCCTCTCAACCGAACATGTACATCATGCATCTCAAATGTGGTAGAGACGTATAACCCAAATGGCATTTTTCTAAAAGCAAAAGTACCATAAGGGCATGTAAAAGTGGTTTTCTCCTGGTCCTCAAGTGCAATAGAAATTTTGTTATATCCAGAATATCCATTAAGAAAACAGAAGTGAGGATGTCCTACTAACTCCGTCCAAAGATCTAATCAATGAGCGCGTGGGAAAATGATATTTCCGGTTGCAATATCTAATTCTTCTCAGAATCTATACACACCTCCATCCTATCATAGTTCTCAGAGGAATCAATTCATTCCTTCACTTCGATCACGTTGAATCCAATTCTTCTTGGGAACCACATGAATTGGGCTCACCCAAGAGCTATCTGATATTGCATATATGAAGCCTGCATTTAACCATTTCAGCACTTCCTTCCTTACAACATTTTTATTACTGATTCGCCTCTTAAGGTTCAATTGGAAATCTTCAGACATCTTCAGCATAATTTGTGCATGCAAATAGAAGGGTTGATACCTTTGATATCTTCAATTGACCAAGAAATTGCTTCCTTGTATTTCCTTAAGATCTTTAACAGTTTATGTTCTTCATTCTCAGTCAATGTAGCAGATATAATCACTGGTTTTGTCTTTTCTAGTTCTAAGAAAGCATATTTCAGATGACTAGGCAATTCTTTCAATATCAACCCTTTTGCCCCGATTTCTGTTTCATTTACTTTCTTTTCCCTCGTTTATGAATTTTCAGATTTCTTCATTCAAATTAAAGATCATTTCCACAGCCAAATCGAATGCAACATCTCATAATCAAAACTCTTAAGATAATCGAAATTCATCTCATTTTCATTGATGTATCGTCGAATAAATATAATCAGAGTTCGGGGCCTGTGATCACCTGACTAAAGTTTTCTACAACATACAATTTTCTTTCATCGCATTAGATCAGGTCAAGCTTTTGCCGAGGTTAAAGTGCACCGCTTCATTTCCACTCCTCGTTAGCTCACCTTCGACATTAATCGTATGCCCAGCTGCTAAGAAAGGTCTTCTTAACAATGCAGGAACCTGTGGTGTCTTCTTCCATTTTCATGACAACAAAATCACCAGGAAAATGAATTTCCCTACTCACCAACACATCCTCATGACTCCTTTCCTCACAGGCTATCGACCTTGTCGTACCATTTGCGCAGTAATTAATGTTGCAGTAAGCTCCTAAACTCAACTCAGACCATCGATATGGGCAATTTGAGTCGATACTGCACCGAGTCACATAAAAGCTTTCTTGAATTCATATTTCCTAATTGTTCAAGGATGGTAAACTACTGTGATCTTCATCTTAGTTGGTAGGCCTTTCGAATAACTCCACTGCATGTTGCAGTTAAGCTCACCACTCCATCAGCAATTTTAATCTTTTGCTCAATATATCCTAAGGAATTTCCTTGCATAGTTCGGGCATTGAGCGATGTAATCTAAAAAGTGGAATGTTAATGTCTATCTTTTAAAATCTCCAAGAATTTAGAAAATTGTTCCTCCTTCTTTCATTTTCCTCAAGTCTTTTTTTGTGGGAAAGGAACGCAGTGTGTAGGCTTAAACCTTCTTTCCGTTTTTGTCTACAAGCTCCAAAGCTGCTCACTTGCACTTTATTTTCGCCATACCAACTCTAAACTCCGCTCTTTCTATTCTTTTCCAGTTTCTTCATTTTTTCTCGCTTAGCCTTTCTCTCTTTTGTTCCTCGCTATTGCTCGGCCTCTTGCCACCTCAACCAGACCGCTATGTACCCTCGGTTTCCCTTTAGTCACTGGGGTGGAAAGCATCCTTGTTCTTAAGCACAGGCCACGCCCCAACCCTGTTTCCAAGTTCTGCGGAAGCATTACAGCCAGTACTCAGGTGTTGGATTTAAAAGTTTCCAACTAAAGAAATTTTGTTCACGGTGGTTTAGCATCTATTGCCCCCATGAACTGTAGCATTTTCTCCTCAAAGGATTGAGCCCTCTTTTAACCTTGATATTCATTTCTGTTCTCTCCTTGTTGTCACGCTGAACTCGTGGATTTTATCCTTATCGAAAACCTTGCCTGCCTGGCCCTCCGATGCTCCTCCACCATATGAGATGTTTCACGACCCTCACGTCGGTGTAAAGCAGTGTGCAAGTTGGGTCGGGTTTGAAATGGTAGCTTCTTTGTTTATTTAAATAATTGGTCTCCTCAACTTGATAAGGATCCTTTTCAATTGGTCCCTCAGTGCTTCTTCTAATTCCATCTCTTCCCACTCCTCCAATTTCTTGAGCATAGTTCATTCTTTTCTCATCTCCTAACTCAGGCGTTTATCGCATCAAGTTGCTTTCTTCCATACAGCTCATTTTATCGAGTTTAATGACTCCACTCCCCTTATTCTTGCTGTTGCCTCGAAGATTCAAACGGAGCTTATGTCGCATTGGTCGTCTTCTATCAGCTGCTTTACTTCCTCTACACTTCTTCACTTAAATGCCCCACAGCAAGCTGCATCTATGATACCCTTAGAGGTATCATTTAAGGAGGCAGACACATCCATTCGGTCTTCTGGGGTCAATGCCATGCATAAAAGTGCACCTCTTTAACAACCTTCAGACCTTTCCTGCACATATAAGCTTTCATCCTCACCGCTCGAACACAATGATCTCCCTTCTTCTTTCTGTTGTGAGTGATAGGGGAAAAAATCTGCCTAGGTATGCCTCCACCAACTCTTCCCATCTGTTGACTAAGCCATATGGCAATGATTCATACCATGTGGTTGCAATATCTCTTAAGGAAAAGGAAAAGAGATGTAGTTTGATCACCTCTGGTCTCACACCATTTAATTTAACTGTGTTGGCCATCCTAAGGAATATGCCCATGTGCTCGTTAGGATCTTCGCAGGCCTCAGAATTGATTCACTGGTACTACAGGATTAGTGGCCGGTTTCCAGCTCAAAATTATTAGCCTCTATAGAAGGTTATCTAACTACTCGAATATTTTTTCGATAGTCGGGTCTCCGTAAGTCCTCCATCAGATTCGTGACAGAGGCCTTTCTCTCACGTTGTTTTGTCTAACTGTCTCGACCCATTCCTTTCTTCTACCATAATTTTGTTTCTCGCACTTCGACCTTCCTAAGTTCCTCAATGTTCTTTCTCCGATTCGCATTCAAGGGAAACATATCTTATTATAGCTTCTCAGGCATGAAATAATTTCAAATGGAAACATATCGAGATCAATCGGAACCGGCCAGATCAAAAAATCATATATCCTTAAGTTTCTAAAAGATTAGTACTATGCACCATCATTGCCAAAAACTGCTTTTGTGAATTTCTTTTATAAAATAAAGAAAATGTTCAAATTAGCATTCTTTCATCGAATATTGGATTTATTTTAAATCCTTTCAACTCAAGCAACTACAAGCATAAAACTTTTCATTTCTTTTATTAAATATAGACTAAACCCCTCAAATTAACACTTATATAGGATCCCTACAATTTTCCTACAGCTATGTCAAATTGGAATGGAGTTGCTTAAAAATGAATAAAACTGATTTTATATTCTGGAATTATAAATGGGTTTAGTCTATGACACTGCAAGTGCATAGGTCATACAAGTAGTAAAAATTAGATGTAAGTCAAGATATAATTTCATATAGATTGACAAGAATTTTTAATTTCAACTACCCTAATTACTAAAGATCCATACTTCCAACCTCCACAATTAAGTTTATCAACTTAGAATTTAGAGAATAATCGGTCTCCGAAGAATGCATCTACAAGCAAGGAAATTAAAAATAAAAGCAATTAAAAATGATGTAAACTAAAATAACCTGGATCGACCGCCTCCTTAAAATGAACACTAACAAGGAAATAATCGTGAAATAGTCAATTTACATCAGATCCTATTTAGACTCCCATCCCGAAATCGATCCGGATTCACAAAGAGCCCCGAGCAATGCAATCTTGATTTCTCGCTTAATTCACCACCAGGTCCCTCGCTCTCGAAGACATGGATCTTAATCACATTTGTGGTCTCGATCATTCTTTAAAAGATCTCGAGTATTTTTCTTTTTCAATACTTCATACCCATTTCTTAAGACTACAACACTTCTCATTTCCCAAGTCGTATTACGCAAAATTTCTACAAAATGATCGTTGATGACACTCAACCCATGGATCTTTCTCTTTCCTTGATTAGATCTCAACTAACACAGGATTGAGGTCCTTCCATTATATTAAGGTGAGATCTCTGATTATTTAAATTGATAAATAATCCCCTTCAACTTCAACTATAAGTGAAATGAAAATTTATCAAGTGAACTCTCAGAGCTCGCTTAGGCTCTTCAATGGTGGGCCTAACATACCACTCAACCGACGTTCCAAGCTCGGGAATCTCCATCTCTGTGACACACAAAGGGCCTCCTGGAAATAAGAGCAGAAACAACTCGAAGGGTACTGACACTACTATCAGGGGACGTAATCAATTTAAGAACAACATCAATCAAATAAAACCCCTAATTTCGTATATCTCTCTAATTTACGTAGAAAAGACTCAGAACTAACGATAAATCCAAATTAATGGAAGTCAGGCTTATCAAAAACTACATCACAATCACAACGGAGCATCGATTAAGCACACTAGCAATAGTTGCAATAAACTCAAGAAACGACCTTAATCAACCGAATCCATTAAGTTCAAAAAGAATCGAAAAGAGAATGAAAAAATTAAACCCGCCTACTTTAGAATGCAGCACTGTTCAGATCCAGAAAAGAAAAGAAAAAAAAAGAAAAGAAAAATCCATTCTAAAATTATACAATTGAGTCTTCTTCAATCCCCCAAGGATCTGGGTTCCGGAAGAGCTACCTCTTCTTGAGGCATAATACCTATTTATACATCTTAATCGTGGACCTCCGATTCCGAGGTTTTCAAAATGGATTTCCCTAAAATGGATGGCCCAGCCTAATCGCTCAAGTCTCGACCTAAGCCCGTCTTCGTAACTTGTTAGGATCTGTCCCGGCCCTCCTGCTTGTCACAACATTATTTTGCCTGCAGAATTGGGTCGCAACCCGAATGGTCCTTCATCGCGACATTGTTCTATGCGCCTTGTTGGTCATGATGCGAATCCTTCGTCGCGACTACTAATCTTTTGTTGGCCGCGTGTGTCGACTGGAAATCCCGTTGTTTACTTTTACTTGGCATTTTTCCTTAGAATCATCGTATTAAGAATACCACTCAATTGGTCGTGGTCGTGACTAGATGAATACTGTGAGTGATGACTGTGGTTACTTACCCACATTTCCATGTTACGACCTGGCTTTTTCTTCCTTTGCTGAATTATGTGTCGCAACCAAGTTTCTTTGTCGCAACACTGTTTCTGTTTCTAGCCACTTTGATTCTCGTCGCAACAACTTTTACGGCCCCCACAGAGCCAGGTTTCGCACCATACCCCATGTCGCAGAACCTCGACCGTTTTTCCTCATTGTCTTTATGTGTCGCGACAACTTTTTCATGTCATGATACCATTTCTCTGGTCAGAAGTTAATTTGATCTTCGGGTCACAACCTCCCTTTCATGTTGCGAAGATCATTGCTTGCTTTCGCCTTCATGCAAGTTACGACTAAACTCGCCGATTCGTTACTTGCCGCGATAATGGGAATTCGTCAGCACAAGGTTGTTTTTCATCGCACTTTTCATGCAATTTCAAAGCATGTCACTTACCATTCTTTCCAATCTCACAGAACTTCATTTTTTAGTCACAACGCTTTTACCAATTCAGCCTTTCTTTTTTCGGGTCGCACCTAGAAAGTGTCGTGAATCGAAAGGGTGGCCCTTTCTTACCTTGTTCTTGTCGCAATGCTCAAACTTAGTCACAACAAGTTTTAATCGTTCGCCATTTGATGTCGTGACATGAAATCCTTGTCACGACTCGACCAGATTCACTATATTTCATTACAACATCAATTTTTCGAGAGACCTTGTCACCACCCACCATCCATTCCTCATCGCGGACCTTAATTATTCTTTTGGTGTCGCGATTCTCTATTTTCGTCGCGACGCCGCTTCAGGCAACCTTAAATTTTTCTCTCACAACTAATCACAAGGATGTCGTGGACACACTTCAAGCCTTTATCTTACGTAGTCACGCGCCATGAATATCATTAATCAAGTCAGCGACTTAAAAACTGCCAACTAATGAATTCCTCGTCGCGACTCTCAACTGCCTGTCACATCTACCGCTGCCATTTATCTCATTTTCGATTTCATAGAAAATTTGTAGCTTTTATAAAAATCGCAAAATATAAATTTCGTAAAATCTCCACATTTCTCATAAAAATAAGTAATTACATTTGTAAATACTAATAAGAAAAATGGATTTAAAAATCAATGAGTTTTTTACTCACGCAGTCGAGCCAACTGTCAAGGTGATTAGTCCCCGTCAGGAGCGAATGATAGCCATCTCGACACCCTAAAGGCAAGCCCAAGGGTCCCCGTAACCTCGTGGAAACATTTTGCGCTCCCGAGACTCATCCACATACCAACCGATCGGATGATCACATGAATATGGTTTGCCAGTGATCGAGTCAAATCTGGGAGGGGGACTCAAGGCTGCCGCAAGGCTCCTGAGTCACCCCGACTGTAAGGCCGTCGCGGCACTGCCTACTTCCTCACTCCGCTTCCCTCTTCCGAACTCTCTGTGGCCCCAAACTTCGGACTGGGCAATGGTATGGGTAAAGGCCGCCGCATCCGCTTCCTGAGTCCAACATGTGGACTTCACCAAACTGGCATAACTGCATAATCAGCGAGGTGATCGTGTGGCCCCTGTGACATCGCCCTTGGGTCACTAAATCAACCCCCTTTCAATGATGGACCGATATCGAAAGCCCCTGGTTCATGGCGAGAATGATCACTTCTTGCCTTCGTGGATCGTGCTAAGGTGCAAGGTAGGCTTGATTTTACAAAAAAATTTATACTAGGCCTAGCTAACGGAGTAAGGAGTGCATCTAGAAATCGTGAAGTACTGTCGATGGTCAAGCGCTTCCACACGCCTTGTCTCGTGAGCTCCTACATCAAGCGCTCATAGTTTGTGTTCGAAAATAGGGCTCTATAGTCTCGCGACCGTCATTACCCAATAGCAAAGAATTGCTAATTGTTTGGGCACCAAACTCGACCTAATTTGCCCAAACAAAACGCTGGTGCCGACTTTGAATGGCAAGACGGAGTGGAATCTTATGCACAAACTAAGGCCACTCGACAAGTGCACAGAGTGTCTACCAAGAATGGCTCTAGACGACGGTCAAGAACGCATTAGAGGTTGGAAACCTAATGGACAAACGAAAGGGTCATGACTCATGGTAGATTCGCCTACCCGTGAAATGAACTCGTGGGATTCTCCGGCGTGGTGCCACCACAGGTGGAGCCAAATCTCTGCCTTCACGAGATCGACTTCCATGGAGCCATTGCAGAGATGATCTAGGTTAGGTTTCATAGACAAAGAAAGGAAAGAGAGGAATGGAAACCAAAAATATCAGGTAGGATGAATACCTACTGTGGTTTTTTTTAAAAACAAAATTTCATTTGCTACGCCATGGCCAGATGGTTCATAGTCACAAGAGCATGCCCACGTAGTAACAGAGAGATATACGCCCATGCACTGAAGTCAGAAAATATCTGACGCAAAGAAGGCCAAAAGTTTGAAAACGAAATTGCGGTTTTCCACGCAACGGAAAGAGAGATCTACGCCTGGCTACAGTACTTAAGTTCATTTAGGAAAGTTCAGAGAACACAAATTGGGTCTCTCAAACTATAATGAACATGTAACCCTTTAGTTATATAAAGTTTCAAGACTCTTCTAAGAACCCTTAAAAATCACAAACACATTAAAAAACAAACAAAAGTAGAGATTCCAAAAAGCGAAAATGTATCAAAGAGTTAATTAAAAAGATCAAATTGCAAACTACAAAGAAGAAGCGGATCTCACAATACTGGGTCACTCCTACAGGTTGCAAGTATGTTTAATGTCGTTAGCTCGACATTCCTACAACGTACAACACTTAGACCGGAAAAACAACTGAACTGCTAGTGACCTTCCACACCTTTACTATCCTGCTCCAGGTGTGCTTAGAATGGTGTCATGTTTTCCTGTATGGAATTCTCCAAAATACTTGTCAATTGGCATTGACTTTGAACCGTCCCCTTTCTCCTCGATGCATTATTTCAACTCCTCCATAAGGAAATACTGAATCCATCAGAATGTATCGACCATTTTGACTTCAACTCTGCCTCGGGGAAGAGTTTCAAATTCCTTAGAATCAACAACAAGACTCGCTGAACCTACTTAAAACTATTTCCTTACAATATGCTCATTATGCCAAGCTTTCATCTTCTTTCCCAATAGATTGCAGAAAGCATCTCTACAAGCCTCATCATGAATTCATCTAATTCACTAAGTTGTAGTGACTGCTTTCTACTACTTTACTATCCATGTTCAAAAGAGCCTACTACTCAGCTTGCCCAACATGCTCTATGTTCCAATTCCAATCGCAAGTAAGATGCTTTCCTCTACAACCACTTAATGGTGACATACCCAATGTGGTTTTAAATGCTATCCGTAGGCGCCCAAAGTGCATCATCAATATTCTTCGACCGCCTTCATCGAACTATCGAATCGCTTTCCATAATGGACCTTTATCTCCGCCTGACACCTCGCTTGCCCATTTGCCCATGGTGGTATGCGAAAGTGATGTACTACGTCGCACACCATATTTTCAAGAAGACCTTATCAACTAGATTTCGCGTAAACGAAAAGCATCCATCTATAATCAATGCTCGTGGAGTGTCAAACCATGTAAATATGTGGCTACGAAGGAACTTGGCTACCACACTGGCATCATTAGTACGTGTCGGTATTGCTTCTACCTATTTAGAGACGTAATCCACTGCAAGGAGAATATACAAGTTACTCGAACGAAAAGCGGGAATGACTCCATAAAAATCCATCCCACAAATCAAATAGCCAAACCTCTAGAATCGTGCGCACGGGTGGTTCATCCTCGTCTGGGAAATGCTCCCCATTCTTTTGAAATTATCACGTGATACAACCGGTGAGCATCCTCAACAAGCTAGCCATTCAAAACCTTATCATACCTTGTCGCCCGGTCTTCCGCCTCCAAAGTGCCTCACATGACAATGTGTGGTGTTGATTCAAAATATCATTCTATTTCGCCTTCCCAGACACATCTCCTTATCACTTGATCCACACAATGTTTATATAAAATAGGTTCTTCCCAGTAGTAGTGCTTCAAATGGGCGAAGAACCTCTTCTTCATGGTAGCTAAATCGAGGGATCACTCACATCATAATTCATATACAAGAAAACCATGAACAGACTCCTCAGGTTTTCAATTACAGAGTCAATACTAGGAAATTATCATTGACATGTACCTCGTCTCTAGGCCCTTCCAATCGTGAAAGATGGTTCGTGACTAGGTTCTCTGTTCCCTTGTCTTTTATCTCTAGGTCAAATTCTTCTATCAGAGTACTCCAATCAGATAATCACAGCTGCAGATCCTTTAGTCATTAGGTACTTTATGGTCATGGTTTGCAGTAGCACTATTACCTTATTACACAATCAAGTGCAGAGCCTAAATCTGTTCGGGCAAAAACAATGACCACTAGCTTCTGCCAATGGTGGCATACTTCACTCACTGTACGGCCCAAAGTCCGCCAAGATAGTGGAGCACCCAACATCTTTTTCTTCTCGCCCAAAGACCGCTCGACGTATAGGGTCATCGGGTAAGCTCCATTACTAGCTTAAATGGGAGGTCCCAATTTGGTGCCAAATATAAAAGTGCTGATGTTAAATTCATCCTTCAGATCAAAATACTCTGGCACACACAATGCTCATCAAAATCAAATTATGTCCTCAACTAAAGAACCGGATGTTAAAGGCTTCAGAATCTGAGAAATCTTTTATGAACCGCCTATAACCCCACATATGTCCTGAAAGCTTCCTTAAGCCCTTTACTAATGATGGTGAGGTAGTTTCTCTGGTCATCGATCTTGCTTTGTTTACCTCATTCCTCTTCTAAATCCTAAGGCTCAAGTACTATGCCTTCAGGCCTGGCGCACTTCAAATTCAAGACAAGGATCGTTTCCTGCCACATCTAATCAAAGACTAACTCATTTTCTAGTACAATTGTCAAAGGAGTCTCCCCAATAATCGAAAGCTCATCCGTGAACACCTCAATCGGTTTTTCTAACCATATTCTGAGAATACGCCATCATACAATGATGGAATGCGTGATCAGGTATCAGACAACCCCAAAGGGCATCCTCCTGAATGCAAGTGTACCATAAGGCAAGTGAATGTCGCCTTCTCTTGATCCTCAATATAGAAAACTCCGATTGTAAACTGCACACCCATCCAAGAAACAAATGTGCGTATTCATGCCCCCTACTAACCTATCTAACATATATGATCCGTAAAACAAACAGTGGAAAATGGTCTTTTCTGCAAATCTTATTCACTCTGATAGTCAATGCAACTTCCACCCTGTGACTCGTGTTCTAGAAGGCAACAATGCACATTCTTGTCTTTATAACTCATGGTTCCCTTAGCACTACTTATACCTGACTCACCCATGCAATCGTCAAAATAGGATATATAACCCCGCCATCTAACCACTTCGCATTTCCTCGCGACTACTTCTTTCATGGTCAGATCCAGTCTCCTCTCAGGTTTCTACCAAGGTTTATGACCATCTTCAGCGCACTGATGCATGTACATGTAGGGGCGAATCCCTTAAATCAACCGTAGACCACCAAGTGTGCATCCCAGGATCTCTAAGTACTTTGGCATTTTTCTTCTTATGCTGCTGTCAGGGATGTTGAAATGATTACTGGTAAGGAGGATGCCTCCCCCAAGATAAGCATATCTCAAATACCGGCAAGAGCTTTCGATCCATCTCGGTGGTCGCTCAAGGATTTGCACCCATCACGTGGGATGTTTATATTTTTGCCTAGTGATTCGTAGTATTTCTTCTGCTAGGTCATGAGTCCATCCATTTCACATACTTTTCGGCTTCTTCACCCAATTCCTCTAATTCACTCTGCACTGGCCAGTTTCCGTGGCTGGTTTAGGTGAGACTACTTCTCAGATGTGACACCATAGCCTCACGTCTCTCTACTATGAAGCATGTATCACTCCTCCCATCATGTCTCGGCCAGGCCAAAGATCGAACACATTGAACTTGACTCATCATCCCGCACTTCAAAATTTCAACTCTCCTCAGACATCAATCATCGCTTCACCACCACGAAATGGTCTAACGGAATATTACGGGTATTCCCTTATCTCTTCCACGCTCTCGACACGATGAAACTACCGGGAGGATGAATTTATCTACCTTTAATTTAACATCTTCTATCCCCTAGATGCTTCTTTTAAAGGACTGCTCACTAACCGGAGTGTGACTATAGTCGGGCGAGCTTCACCTTAATCCCAAATACCGAATATGGATAAAAGGCATGAGGTTAACACTAGCTCCTGTGTCACACAAGGCTTCCCTCTCTAAAGATGGAGTTCTCGATGCGCCAAGGGATAGCAGAACCAATCCCGGGTCTTTCCGCTTTTTATGGCGCCCTCAAAGGACGGGGCACTACACTCCTCGACGAGATCTCATTGTCTTGAAGTCCAACAGCTTTCTTTACTGATAGTAAATCCTTCATGAATTCGACATAACTAGGTGATCTGCTCTAACACATCGCAAATGGAATCTGCTGATGTGCGTCAACACTTCCTTAAACTTCGTGAATTACTGTAACTAGGCTTTGGTCTCCTTAGTACGAGGGTATGGAATCGAGCAACAGGGGTTCACTGAGGTCGGCCCATCTGTACTTCGCTCTATTCCACTGACTTTTTCTCTTGAGCTACTCCCTTTATGTCTTTTCCCATTATTCCTAATTTCATTCGATTACTTCCTCGCTTTATATACCTCTCAGATTATCATGGCATTCCTGCAGATATAATTCTCTACCACTTTCAATGTGGATCGCTTTTACATGTTCGCCACTTTGCTCGAGTTCACTCTGGAGTTACTAGGTAATGATCCGTGTCGCCTCCGCTACTACAATGCAGCCATTCGACCCATTTGCACTTCCTGGGTTTCGAGTTAGTTCTTGATTTTGGGTACCGCTGAAGCCTGGGTTTTGAATGTGTCCTTCTGCCTCATTCATATAAATGTGCCGTAGAAGTCATCATATGAGCTACTACTTTCATCTCTAAGTACGGGTTTACTGTTTGCGATAAGATATTATTCCAGTCACCTTCAACCGTAGTTCCGATTACTGACATTCCGTAACCCTCCAACCCCCGACCCGATTCCGATTCCTGGTTCCCATCGCTCCGGTATTACTCCATACGCCCTATCGATGTTGGCTCTTGGCTGGATTCGGCTTGGCTATCACATTACCCCCGTTTCATCTCATCCCAACCGATAGTCCATATTATCGCGTTGTCCCCTCCCGCAATACTCACGCGTATCTCCCACAAGTTATTCTCCTTCACTAGCATCTCACCGTGACTATTGCTCAGAGTCGCTTAGTTAATCAGGCAACATGGTTTACCAAGTTATCGAGAACTTTTGTGTCTCGTCTCCCATTATGGACTTCCCAGTGCCGACCTATCTCGAGGCCAATCACCACCTTCATTAAGTGGGTCAGATCTCCTCCAATATCTCACAGTTTGATCTATAATCTTCTTCATCAAGGCACCTCCTACTGAGGCATCAATGATTGTCCTAGCCAAATCACCTAAACCATTGTAGAATGTATACACCTGCATCCACCTAGTTAACCCCAGGATGTGGCATCTCCTCGCAGCTCGTGAAATCTCCCAGCCACGCCTAAGTTCCCTCCCTCCTCGAACCGTCCTAATGTTAATCTCGCACCGCTGTGCGATCTTCGGGCAGGGAAAATTTGGTCGTGACTTCAGATCAACCTCATTCCACGAGGTAATTGAACTGTGGTTTTCTAGTCAACCAATGTTTAAATTTCGGGTCGCTATGACAATGGAAATAGACGTTAACTGAGCTTCTCTGCCATTCCATTATACTTGATTGTGCCCCAGCATTTCCAATAAAACTTCACGATGTGCATTCGAATTCTCACTAGCAACCCATGAAACTCATATTGCAGAGCATTTACGTAGTTACTCATTTCCAACTCAAAGTTGTTTCGCTTGAACGGGTGGTTATCAGATGTACCGACCAACAACTGTGGTGGCAAGGAGAACTCCCTGCTTAGCATGTGAGGATCATCGCCGCATTTAACAACTGGGTGACCTGATTTCTATGATTATGTTCATTATGTTCCACTTGTGGTTCATTCCTATCATGGAACTACCCTTCATCTTCGATTCCCCGCATGATTTCCGTATCAATGTGATGTGCCTCACAGAATCAATGTAATTTCCTTTCTGGTTCAGGATCGAATGGAAGTAATTCCCTATGACCTTGTCTTCGCAAGCACACTATTTGCTTTCCTGAAATCAGGAGTATGAAGTCGAGACCAAGTCATAGCACAGATGAAATAAGGCAAAATAACTAACACAAAGAAAAATAAAATTATTAATAGGTAAAAATAAATAAATAAAATAAAGTTGATCCAAAGTAGAATCTATAGTGTTGTTGCCAATATCAACACTAAACTTCTCTCCGGCAATGGCGCCAAAAACTTGACGGGCTTATAATGAGTGTGTAAAAGTTAAGTAAAAATGTAGGCCCGTACGCGCAAGTATACGCATCTATTCAAGTAGTATAGTGGCTTATCAAGTGTCGTTCCCACGAAGAGAAGCATGTTGAATACTGGCTTAGCGTCCTAGATAATATTTGGATCACGTCGTATCGTGAATTTTGACTAATTTAACTAATCTAAGGAAAACCTAATATTAAAATATTGATTTAAAGAAATGATGAGAAAACTAGGGTTTTTTCGTCACCTGCCACACCTGATGGATTTTAACCTAGTTAGTATATTTATTTAATATTTACATGATTTATGTTAGCTGTTGATCATGCCTACAAGATATTCTCTTCTCAGATATATCCGCTTATTTTCACTAAGGTGTGTATCAGACTACCGACTTCAAACTCCAAAATGCATAAATGTGCAAATTCTAATGCTACACTTGGAACCCTGATATCTCGATTCCCCGATCACCTCAAGTGTTGCTTTACTCATGTCCCTATGAGTCATCTTCTCTTGATCTCAGACTCCTATCAATAGCATGCCAAAATTGGCCAAAATAATAACATGTGATTAAATTCAGGAGTAAAGCAATCATACAAAGTCATACCAATATTAAATAAACCACATTTAATACATTAATCCATAATGGTGCGGCTAAGGTTGACAAAACCCTAGAGAGAAAAGTTAGTTCATAGTGATATTCATTACAGACTGAAAGATTTTTAACATAACCAAATCGTGAAAGAACTACCGGCAGTCGTTTCTCCTCCGGCCAATCTCTCTAATTGCCTCCATCAATCTTCCTCTTCGTATGCCCTTCGCCGCCTATCCTCTTCTCTCTTCTAGAAAATGGCCTCTTTTTGCGTCTCTACACTGCCCATCATTGCTCTGCACTTCGTGCCATTTAATGCTCCTAATTCTAAAAGAAAACCTCGCTACGCCGCGACGAAGAGGTCCTACACCGCGGCGTACCCGAGGCCACTGAATTCATTCCTTGTTGGTTCACTACGGCGTAGGACTCCATACAACTATACACGCCAAGAATATGGAGTTCTTCAATTCTACGTGTCCTAACGCTCCCATTTTTTCTCTACGTCTTCCTCATAAGTATTTAGCTTCCCTTCCGCTTATTATATCACCGCAGGTCCTCGCAAAACATTATAATATGGAGGATTAGTGCAATATTAGTGAATACGAACTGAATCATGCGCAATTCATGCTATAAAACGCATAGAAATCTTATTGAAACATATGCATAATTCACACGGATCAAACATTCTTACTCGTTTTGGAGCACCAAGGGCGATTGTGAGTGATAAAGGTACCCATTTCTATAACAAGGTGTTCGCCACGCTCTTGGCCAAGTATAGGGTCCATCATAAAAAGGCTTTGGCATATCACACTCAATTGAATCTGGCCACAAAGATTACTAACCGAGAAATCAAAAAAATTTAAAGAGAAAACTATAGCACCGATATAGAAAGATCAAGGCCAGGATTAGAGGATGCACTCGGGCATGATTACATATAAGACATCCATCGAATGCCCTCATTTCCACTTGTTTCGAAAAACTTGTCACTAATAAAGGAATCGGAGCATCGAAAGCATTCAAAATTAAGAAGCTAAACTTCGACTTCCAATATGTAGGAGAAAAGAGGCTTCTCCAACTCAATAAGCTAGAGGAAATCAGAAATGAGTCAGATCTACAAGGACAAAATGAATAAGTGGCATGTCTGCTATATTGTGCAGCAAACATTTGAAGAAGGTGATAAAGTTTTGCTTTGCAACTTGTGATCACTGATATTTTCAAGAAAAACTAAAATCCTAACGGATGTGGTCGTGATATCGTTATCTCGCTTCATCGATTTGGCACCACTGGTTAAATCAAATAAAGGAGCTGAAGTTCAAGGTGAATGGTCATAGATTGAAGCACGACCATGGGATGAACTTCCTAGAATTGAAATGACGCGGTTGAGTGAGTAAGTGTTGGGATACATGCAATAGTATCATTGTGAGCAGTTGTGCCATTGAGATATAGCTTCATCGAGCTAGCGATGTTAAACTAAGTGCTTCTTTGGAGACAACCAAGTTTGTGAGGAATTTTTTTTTTCCTCTCTTTTGTTTGTTTTCTTTCAAATAGTTTAGTTTTTGTTTTGTTTATCTCAATCATGCTTGATTTTTTTGTTGTTTGTAGTATGTTCTAATTGCAAGTTCAAAAGAGTTGAAAGTGCAAGAAATTGGAATGAATTGAGAAAAGGTGTGTGCTTATGGCAGAGTTGGTTTGGATCGATTTACGGAGCTTAAAGGAAATTGAGTAATCACAAAAATTGTTGAAAACGTAATTTGAGGATGCTAAATGTGGGATGGGTTTAAGGAAGAAGAGAATGAATTGTTTTGGTCGAAAATGGATATAGTGGAAATTGTTGAGGTTGAAGGCATCTTCAGATGGTTAAGGTTGAAGGGTGGAACTTTATTGGTATCTGCATGACATTGCTTCAGCGTGATGTCGTGGCATCATCCGACTTAATGGACTCTTGCGGTATGTAGCGACATTTTAACTCTCGATGTCATGGCATCAGTTGACATTTATGCCCATATTACTCACGGTATCTTTGCGACGTACGCCCGTGTTGCGGCATCTAATCAGATTTTGCCTTTTAAAGGCACTTTTACCCTTTTATTTCAAAGTACTTCTTTTCCTCTTGCTCCTCAGTAAAGCCATACCAGGCGAGACCATAAAGCTCCCCTCCGTCTTGTTACCTGACCACCCCTCCATCCTTCCACCTTCCTCCTACCATTTCTTCATAAGCTAATTATCCTCATCTTGTGAAGACTTTTTTTCTTTTTCCAATTTTGGAGGCTTTAATTCTTATTTGTTGAGGCTTGAAGGTTAGGGTATGGAGTAGGACACAGACTTGTTGTGTATTGAGGAGAGCATAAAAGGTGTGACAAAACAAGAATAGTAGAGAAGATTTAGGTGCATACCCGAGTGTTCAATGAAATTTCAAAGTGAAGAAAATGGCACCCCGAAAGAAAACCTCCACAAAAGGAAGGTAAATCTGAAACAGAGGACCCTTCAAGTTCATCGTCGTGAAAGATGGAAAGGATGTTTCATGACTCTTTGGTCATAAGATCCTTTGTGAGTGAACAAGGATTTCACAAGCCTAATGCTTATTTTAGCCTAATCATCCAAGAAATGAAACGGACTAGATTTTGTGAACACACCCTGGTATGGCTCCATACAGTATGTGAATTTCATGCTTGATCTTTCGCTTTTCGAGATGGCCTTGGGGTGTTTATGAAGAGTATGGGTCTTGTTGATGGGCGCCGCGATCAACGGAGCATTTAAGCTTTAAGATGACAACAACGAAGCTTATCAACTTGTGGAATGCGCGAATTATGATGAAATGTTGGAATCGTTAAAAGGAAGAACTTCGGTCTCGATGGAAAACGATTCAAATATAAAGTTCTTAATTTTCCTAACGCGGCCTCTCCGCGAGCTTCTAGGATATGGCGCCAACTTCGCCCATCTTCGGCCCGGAAAGCCCGAGGATTACGCGCGCTTCTTCGGTAAGCATAGAAAAGGTATCTTGAGCGTTTTCCAATTTCTAAGGAATGAAGTTTGATGCCGGGCATGTGATGGGGGTTCCGTGCTTGGTAGAAAGTGGGAAATATCTTTGGAGGTCTCACTCGATGAGTCTAAAACTCATCTATTTTTAAGCCCATTTCCATATATTTAAGGCTTAAAAGTTGATTGTGAAGTATGAGTCTTCACCTAGATTTATGTTTTGCGAGAAATTTAAGGAAAAGCATAATCAGTAAAAAGAAGTAGAAATCGACATTGTAAATAGCCGGCAATGTCGTGACATTGATTGAAGAATGTGCCCAACACCGACGCAATGTCACGACGCCAGGTGACCCGATGTCACCGACATCATGAGGAGAGTATGCGCGTAATTTCAATGTCGCGTGTCAAATACGACATGTTCTGCGACATCAACAGCATTGTCATGACATCACATTAGACTCTGACCTCAATGTCAGTAGCCAGCGACCTTCGACATAATGTCATGACATCGCCAACGCCAGCGCCAGCGGTAAGGCGACGCCAGATATTCAATGTTGCGACATCATAGCAGCAATGTCGCGAAATTAGAGAAATCCTAAACACTAAAGATTTCAACTAGCAATGTAGCGACATCAAATCAGAGTAACCAAGGTTGAAATACTAATGGAGCAATGTTGCAACATCAGACATTCAATGTTGCGACATTGACGAAAAGACTCAGAACATCAACGCAATGTTGCGACATTAAGACTCAAAGTCATGACATAGGCTAAAGGGATAAGAACAAAAGGTCCAGCATTGTCGCGACACCAGTGGCAACATCAGAGCATTGTCATGACATCACAATTGCAATATTGCGACATCGACCACGACATTGTCTGGTCACTCAGAACTCATAATTGGCATAGCATATTTTCAATGTTGCGATATTGGGTGAACCGACCTTGCATCTTGATGTTGCGACATCGACTATGACATTAACTCGCGACGTGTGTATGGAAAAATTCTTTTAGGCTTTGATTCACGTGATTTTACCTCTTTTTAGGGCCCAATGTCTAAAGCCTATAAATAGAAGCTCTAGGAAGAGTCGCGCTTTCACCCTCTTTAAACAGTTTAGAAAGCTTTGGAGGCTAAATTCGTTGTATATATTTTCTTTTATTTTCTTTCTAACGTATCTTCTTTTAGGATTAGAAATTGGATCAGGGTTGAGATTTTGAGTTGAATTTATTTTCTATCTAGTTTCATTTATGTCTAAATTAAGTGGAGTCTGTATATTTTTCTGGATTTCAGTTATTTTAGTTTGATTTCAATTTCAATGAATTTCTTTTTATCAACTAATAGTCATTGTTGCTGTCGATTGAAAGCACGAGTTCCCTGCGGGAATGAATGTGTTGTTTGATTTTCGTTTGTAAACTTAAGGGATTGTTTGGAAATATTGGATGTATTTAGTGGCATTGCTATATTAATGTTTGCTGACTATTAGTGTTACATACCCAAAAAGAGTTGTATTTGTGCTCACGATTTCTAGGAGGCCTCGGGTGACCACGGAAAACCATGCCAAAAGCAAGAGCGGTAACTTTGAGGGTAGGATAAACTAATGTTTTAGAACTAATACACTAAAGATAACTTTGATTAGTCACTAGTGATGTTCTAACCTCGACTTCAAGGTTCCACTTGGTGATAGCGAAGTGTGATCGAGGTATAAGAATGTGATCACATCACTTTAATGTTTAGAGGTCTCATCTGATTTTGCAGAGAAAAATCTTGATCGGAGTGTTAGCATAGATTCTAATCAAGGAGAAAGAGAATTCTAATGAATTGCAGGCAGGTGTTAATTTCATTGGAGAAGGCTTGTGTTATCTACGTTTATAGAGCTGACGATTTCTAGTCTTAAGAATTAGTTGTGAAGTACTGGAAGGGAAAAACAATCAAATCTTAAAGAGTATCAAATCCTAAAAGAAGCTATTTAGACCCATTGACCTAGTTTAGGAATATGGTGTTCTAAATAATGAAATGTGTAGTGTTAGAAGGCATACCAAGGCTATACTATTTTGCTCTTGGATAGATCCAAAATTCTAGTCCTCTACAGTACCTGTTTGTTTTGAACCCTCTACAAAGCGATTTTCCATGACTGTGGATTTATTCGATGTTATCTCTATTATGAGATATCCCTAATTCTATTAGATTAGATGTTTATTTCTTTAAGAGAACTTTTGACATAAATTCTTTTATTCAATTTAAGTAAGTTGGTTAAACATATTCTAGAAATTAGTGGTTCAAATAGTGAATTTCTTAAGTAGTAGGGGTAGTTGATCTTTAGATTTTCTTATCAATCCATTTGGGAATGATATCTAGACTTGTAATCCACTTTAATACTTGTATGACCTATGCACTTGCAATGATTTAGACAAAAAAAAAATTAATTTCATCATTCTAAACAATTTTAGAAAACAATTGTTACATATATAGTCAAAGAAGTTTTTGGCATAGTTGTTGGTGATTTGAAATAGTTTAGTATACGAGTCAATCACTTTATCAAATTTTGGTCTATGTTAAAATCGATCAATCAAGTTTTGGTAGTTGTTGGGATTGAAGTAAAATTTATGGATCAATATTTCAACGAAAATAGAGTTGCTAGTTTGGATTTTTCATTTATTTTAGAAAAAATTTCAAAATAGTTTTAAGCTATGATAACTTATTCGATTCTTTTGATCTTTTTTATTGAGCTTATCATAATGCATTTCAGTTTTCTACTAATCTCACTTTGATTTCAATGTATGATCATTTCAGGCACTTTTTCATGCATAGAAAACCAGAAGCCAAATTGTTACCATTGGACACTAAGCTAGAGAGAACACTGAGAAATTTAAAGAAAGTGAGAAGAGCGGAAGTAGTAGTGATGACAGATGAAAGAGAAGCTAATCAAAATGTGCCAATAGCAGTAGCAGAAAGACCTTAGAGGTAGAGAACAATGGAAGACTTCTGGAGACCTATCATTAAGGATGAATTACGCGATCAGTGACCCGGTAATAGAGCGAAACAACTTTGAGCTAAGCTGCACTCATCATCATGGATTCCAAACAACGCATTCACAGGGCATCCTAGTGTGGATCCCAATGAGCATTTAGGCAGATTCTTGAGGATGGTAAATACAGTGAAGCCGACTGGGGTCAATTCAAATGTGATCAAGCTGTAACTGTTCCCATTTTCATTGAGGGACAGAACAGCCAGTTGGTTTGAGTCCTTGCCATATGGATCAGCCAACACATGGGAGGAGATGGTAGAAGCTTACCTAAGCAGATTTTTCCCTCCTGCTCTCACTTCAGAGATGAGAAAAGAAATCATTGCATTCAAATAGAAAGAAGATGAGAGTCTTTACAATGCTTGGGAAAGATACAAGCAGCTACTAAGCAGGTGCCCAATGCATGACATAGAGCAAATGACACAGATGGATATCTTTTATCATGCCATGAACTACACTTCAAAAAGTATCATTGATGCAGCCTACTATGGTGCATTCAAGAGGAAGAGTACTAAAAAGGACAATCAGCTCATTGAAGATTTGTTGAGTAACTCTGAGCTCCATCGAAGCTTAGGAGCAATAACGGTGAGGAAGGAGGTGTGATTGAGCTCAATAGGATGACTACAATTGAAGCAAAGTTAGATGCCTTGATGAGAAGGTGGAGTAGCCAGGAAAGAAGAGTTCATGCAGCACATGAAGTGGGAACTAGGGAAGGAGGTAAGCAGAAATGCATAGATGAAGAGGGACTTGCTCATGAAGGTCCCTATTCAATGGAGGAAGCTCAGTATGTGAATGGCAGTAGAAGCTACAACTTCAAGCCCAACAACCACCTTCCAACCTACTACACACCGACCTTAAGAAACTATGAGAACTTTTCTTATGGAAGTGGAGTGCAACGGGGTCTAAGACCAGTGCAGAACTTTCAGCAGCAGTATGCTCCACAAGGTTTCCAAGGACAACAGCAACAAGGAAGCCAAAGAGTTGAAAACCAAAGCCAAAGGAGGTCCTAGTCTTTTAAGGATCAAATGTTGAGCTTTATAGGTGAAAACAAGAGACTATTGAATATACATGAGTAGAAATTTGCTGAGCTAGCAACATTTCAAGCAAACCTGTTGATTATATGTTTCAGACTGGCCTTTAATGTATCTCTAAAGAGTCTGAGACTCAGAGTAGACGAGTTATTTTATCTATACAAAATTTAGTCTAGGGATTCTTTCCTAGTGATCACAAGAAGAATCTAAAATTTGCATGAAAACTATAACACTTAGAAGTGGTAGAGAATTAAAGAAAATAGAAGAAAGACAAAGACTAAAGAAGAAGAGCAAGCATAAGTGGTAACATGAGATGAACAATTCGAAATAGGTTGAAAGTGAGAAATTAGAGGTGCAAAAAGAGCAACAAACTGAGGAGGGAAAACTAAAAAAGTAAGAGGAAGTGAAGACTCTCCATTGTTCCTAATCCATTCCCTCTCGGAAGAATGTGGAAGTGAAGGATGGATGACAGTTTGCTAAATTCTTGAACATGTTGAAAGGTGAGATCAACATTCCCTTTCTTGGGGCATTGACTCAAATGCTTCATTATGCTAAGTTCATGAAAGACATCATGAGCAAGAAAGGAAGTTTGATGAAGAAGGAGTGAGTAGCACATTAGCAACTTATAGTGCAATAATTCAGAAGACCACTAAAAATGCAAGATCAGTAAGCCGCATTCCACACGCAGGAAACTATGAATTTGGAAGAGCTTTATGTGATTCAGGAGCAAGCATAAATCTGATGCCATTATCTGTGGTGAAAAGACTTAGTTTGGGGGAGCTTACTCCTATAACTATGCCTCTATAGATGGTAGACAGAACTATGGCTCAGCCAGAGGGTATATTAGAAGATGTACTGATCAAGGTGGGAAAATTTATTTTCCCTGTGGACTTTGTTGGGATAGATATAGAGGAAGACAAAAAAGTTCCACTGCTACTGGGCAGGCCCTTCCTTGCCATTGGAGCATTCTTGATTGATGTAAAGAAAGGAGAACTCACTCTCAAGGTGGGAGATGAAAAAGTACACTTCAACCCGAATCAGAGATTAAAGCAGCCTGATTTTGAAAAAGCGAATGTAAGAGTTGTGAAAATTTAATTCCTATCAATTACGGCGATGATTGTAAGAATCAAAATTCAATAGACCAGAAAATATGATGAATTTCAGTATATGATCTTGATCTTGAATGTCTTAATGCTTACGTTGAATTAAAAGAAACATTTTAAGTGCGGATGAGAATCTCGAGAAAATTCGAGAAGTAATTAGTGATGGTACATGAGATAGAAAAAAAGTTTTGAGGGGTTAATTTTGAAAGAATTACCTAAACACCTGAAATATGCCTTCGTATGGGCTGAAAGAGCACAACCTATAATTATAGCAGTTGACTTGACAGAAGAGAAAGAGTAGAAACTGATTAAAATTCTCAGAAAGTATAAAGAAGCCATAGCCTAGTCAGTGGAAGACTTGAAAGGGATCAGTCCATCAATTTGCATGCATAAAATCCTCTTAGAGGAGAATGCGAAAACATCAATTGAACATTAGAGAAGACTAAACCTAATTATGAAAGAAGTTGTTGGAAAAGAAGTTCTTAAATGGATGAATGCAATATTTATTTATCTGATCTGAGCGTATAGGTAGGTGATTCATATGATTCCCAAAGGGTGGATTCATAGTGTCAAAAATGAGAGAATAAATTAATTTCAAAGCAAAACGATGGCAAAGGGATGGAGGTATGCATTGACTATAGAAAATTGAACACTTCCACCAGAAAGAATGACTATCCTTTGCCTTTCATTAACCAAATATTAGACAGGTTGGCAGGACACTCTCATTTATGTTTTCTTGATGAATATTTTAGATATAATAAGATTGCCATAGCACCTGACGACCAGGAGAAAACCACCTTTACATGTCCTTATGGCACCTTTTCTTTTAGAAGGATACCATTTAGATTATGTAATGCTTCAGCCACCTTTCAAAAGTGTATGATGTCCATAATCTCAGATTTAATGGAGGAGCCTATGGAAATCTTTATGGATGACTTCTTAGTTTATGAATCAAGTTCTAGAAGTTTGCCTAAAAAATTTAGAAATTATTGGAGATGTAAGACAAAAACTTAGTTACGAATTGGGAAAAATGTCATTTCATGGTAACATAAGGTATTGTCTTGGGGCATAAAATATATGCAACTGGACTAGAAGTAGACCAAGCAAAGGTTTCTATGATTGAAACTCTAATGCCACCTACTATAGTTAAAGGGATTATAAGTTTTTTAGGACATGCTGGATTCTATAGAAGATTTATAAAGGACTTAAAATTTTCCAAACCATTATGCAAACTGCTGGAGAAGGATGCCAATTTGAATTTGATGATTCCTATAGGTCTGCATTCGAAGAAATAAAATTCATATTGGTTATAGCTCCCATCATGGCAATAACCTATTGGAACAAAGAATTTGAAATCATGTGTGATGCTAGTGACTATGCAATTGGAGCAGTGTTGAGACAAATAATTGGCAAGACTTTTAGAGCCATATACTATGCTAGCAAAACTTTTAATGAGGCACAAGAGAACTACTCAACTAAAGAAAATGAGATGCTGGCAATGGTATTTTCTTGTGAAAATGAGATCCTAATAGGCCATACATATTGGGGTCTAGTAAATCATACTGCGTTGATCATGCGGCAATCAAATATCGATGTAAATAAAGATGCAAACGAAGCGATCAAATGGGTATTATTACTGCAAGAATTTGATTTGGAAATCAAGGACAAGAAGGGGAGTGACAATGTGATAGTAGATCACTTGTCGAGATTAGAAAAGCCTAATGAAGAGGAAAGAGAGACTGAAATACAATGAAATTTCCTTGATGAGCAGCTTTTTCTGATGTCAATTCAAGTCCCTGGTATGCTGATATTGTGAACTATTTAGCTTGTGGAATTATGCCACTAGAATTCGGTTATCAGTAGAAAAGAAAGTTGAGGACTGATTCCAAAGTCTAGATATGGGAACCCACTGTTATTTAGAATATGAGCATATCATATTATCAGAAGATGTGTACTAGAGGCAGAACAAGCTGAAATATTAGTTAAATGTTATGCATCACCATATAGAGGACACTTTGCAAGAAATAGAACAACCAATAAAATTCTCCAGTCAGGATTTTATTGGCCAACCCTATTCAAAGACTGTTCCGAGTGGGTGAAACATTGTGACAGATGTCAAAGAATGGGCAACATAAACAGAAGAAATGAGATGCCTCTGCAAGGAATCCTAATGGTGCAGATCTTTGATGTATGGGGGATAGACTTTATAGGACCTTTCCCACCCTCATTTGGAAATCTATACATTCTCCTTATTGTGGATTATGTATTCAAATGGGTGGAAGCTATAGCTTGCCCCATAAATGATGCCAACACAGTTGTGGGGTTTATTAAAAGAAATCTCTTAAGTAGATTTAGAGCCCTAAGGACAATTGTTAACTGATTTTTAACATAGACAAAACTAACTGATTCTTAACACTGCCACCAAAGATTATTCAATCCCCAACAGTTATGCCAAAAACTTGTTTGACTCAATATATAAAATCTGTATTTTGTTGTGTATGTAATGATTTTCCATTAAAATTGGTTTCGATCTAATATCTCTACAAGTGCACAAGTTATATAAGTAACAGAGTGGATTTTTAGAAAATTTAAAGAATCAAGTACCCCTACTACTCAAGATCATCACTATATGAACCTCTATTTTCTAGGATAGATTTAACTTTCTATAGTAAAATGAATTAAAGAAGTAAAAAATTTCTAAAATACAAGGATTGGAGAGTTCATTGGACTATAATAACACTGGGAATTAAATCAGTATTATGAAGATCAATTTGAAAAATTCCTCAAGAAGAATAAAGTTATGGACATGAACTTTGGAATTGTCCAAGAGTAGGGTAGTGTAGCCTTGAAATGCCTCCTGACACTACACATTTCACTCTTTAGCTGACCATATTCCTAAACCAGGTCAATGGATCTAAAAAGCTACTTGTAGGATTTGATCTTCTTTAAGATCTGGCTTTTTGGGTATAGAACATTGATATTCCAAAAAGCTCTTTGTAATAGCAATACCAATTAAATCATCCTAGTTTCATTCCGAAAACAGCAGTAAAATACTACAAATAATAATCAAAACAGCACGCTCTTCATAGAAAGAGCTTACCCTTTCAGATCTGGATCTTCAATGACAATGACTAGTTGATTAAACAAATTCATTGAAATTTTGATCAAAATTGAAGTAAAACGAATTCCAGAAAAATTTCCAGATTTCATTAATGTTCAGATAGAAATGAAGCATCAATTTACAATCAAATCATCTCAGAATCAGCTCAGATCTACTACTCTAATCCTAAAAGAAAGAAAAATTAAATCTAGAAACAAAACTAAAATGTAAAGAAAATAAAAAGAAAAATTATATACAATGAGACTTCAGCTCTTCCAAAAAGCACAAAACTAGATGAAAAGCGGTTGGAAGCTACCGTACTACTCCCAAGGAGTTCCTATTTATAGGCTCAGGTCTTGGGCCCTAAAAACGAGGTGACAATCATGGTGTTCGAAAAGCTTAAGAAAAATCTTGCACTAGTATTGATATTGAAACTGCTATGTCGTGGTTTGAATCTAGTGTAGCGACATTGGCTCCATGCGACTGAATTCTGATGTCGTGCTGATGTCGTGACATTGCATTTACAATTTTGATCATTTTAGTTGATGTTGCGACATTGCTAACCTGATGTAGCGACATTGGTCTTTTAATGTTTCAACCCTAGCTACCTATATCTGATGTCGTGACATTGAGTTGTGACGTCACAACATTGAAAATGCTATGTGGACATATTCGGATGTTGCGACATTGAGTTATGATGTCTTGACATTACATCTGCAATGTTTTGCCTCTATTTGCAATGTCGTGGCGATATTGTGACATTGCTCTGATTTTGCTGATGTTGAGTGTTGATGTCGTAGCGATGTCGTAGAGATGTCGCGACATTGGTCCATTAAGTTCCACCTTGACTACTTTGATCTGATGTCGCGACATTACTGATCTGATGTCGTGACATTACAAGTTTAGATCTCCAGTGTTTAAGCCTTGGCTGATGTCGCTGTCGATGTCGTGGCAATGTCGCGACATTGGTATTTTCTACTCTTCCCACTTTAGCCAATGTCGTGGCAATATCGCAACATTGGTGTAGATGTCTTGATACTCTCCACACGATGTCACGACATTCAATTGATGTTGTGACAATGTCGTGGCAATGCCACAACATTCAATTGATGTTGCGACGATGTTGTGGCAATGTTGCGACATTGCTGTTTTTGCTGCATAATGCTAGTTTCTACCTTTTTTTTTTCTACTAACTCCTGCTTCTTTTCTTTAATTTATTGCAAAACATAATCCATTGTGAATGCTCTATGATTTTACATTAAATTGAACTTTTAAGCCTTAAAAATTCATGAAAATTGAGCTTAAAAACAAATGAGTTTTGGACTTATCAAACTCCCCCAAACTTAAAGTTTTGCTTGTCCTTAAGCAAAGAAAAGACAATTTGTTTGTCCTCACACAATAAACTTTGGTTTTTAAGGAAAATTTTCATTTGAATCTTCTTTTCAATCATATCAGCAATTTAGCCTCAGTCATATTTCAGTTGTGATATCAATTCTAATTAAGCTTAACTTTTAGGATGCTAAAATTTTTCAATCTAGATCATTCAATACAACATATAATTCATAATCAGTAAACAATTACAGTTGTTGATCCAATGAGTGTGTGTTGGTCTTCCCTTTTTGACTAATTTGCAGATTATGTAGCTTTATGAGACTCACTATGCAGAATGGTATCCTCTTTAGAGTGACTTAAGTCTCATAGGCTTATTGGTCATATCATTCTCCACTAATGTAGGCATAACACAACCCTCAGGATCAAATAGGTCTTTTAGGCTTGTAATGTATGGCTAAGGTACTTGGGTAGATAACTGGACATTTGAGGTTCAAATTCACCCAGACTACATACATTTTCTTAGCATTTTGCCCTCTAATGCTCATTCTCTCATGTCTAATCCAAACGTTTTCAAGAGCACCCCCAAGCTTGATTTGGGGCATCTTTCTTCACATTTCCTACTGTGGCTTTTTCTTTCTCCACTTTTTATCTTAGTTTCAGTTTCTCAATTGAGAAGCTATTTTCCTGTCATTTTGTTCAATTTGGAATGGTGCAATGTTTAGCCTTCTTAAGCTTTCTACTACCCCTTAACAAGCTTTGGGTTAGCAACTCCCATACCAATTGGCATTAGGGTACTAGGTGTAGAATACCCCTAAGGACTTAATTGTTCAAGGAAAGCATGCTATAAGGCAAAACTCACTCCTTCTTGAAACTGCAAATATTTTTTCAACTTCTTAGTTTCTATTGTGCACCTCTTTTGTGCATCTTTTTCTCACTTCTTTTTCTTCCCCATCCTTATTTCTCATTCTTTTATGTTTTTCAATATTGTACTCCCCCAAACTTACCCTTTTGTTTATTTTGCACCTATCTACAATTTTAGGCAAATTCAGGGTTCTTGCTCTTGGAAGTGTAAACCATTAGTAACCAATAATCTTGGTTTGCTATCATCAAAACCTCAATTAGAGGTACCCGTGGGCTAACAAAAGGTTCCTTTTCTGCTCCATAAGTTCCAAGCCCCACACTTTGCTCTACCTCAATTTCTAATGAATGATGATCAGCTAAGAAGTCTGCTAGTGCTTTTCCCTTGACTGATTTCTATGGAAAATTAATCAAGGTGAATTTTGATAAAGAAAGAGACCATTTACCAATCCTCCCCGTGATTATTGACCGATTAAGCATATACTTTATAAGATTAGTCTGAGAAACCACATAGACTCAAGACATGATTAAGTAATGTCTCACTTTGGTACATGCAAAATACGAGGCCAAACATAATTTTTCAATTAGGGTATATCTTGTTTCTATTAGGTTAAAACCCTACTCAAATAATACACAACCTCCTCATGGCCTTTATAATTTTTTTTTGCCAAGAGACAACCTATTGAATCAGTTGTGATTGATAAATATATTTAAGTGGGTGGCCTTGTATAGGTGGCATTAAAACAGGAGGTTTAGAGAGGTTATCTTTGATCTTGTCAAAGGCCGCTTGATGTCATTCCTCCCACATCTTTCAGCTTTACTAAGTCAGAGAATTCCTTGGTTCTACCAACTGGGTTAGAGATAAATCTTCTTAAATACTTTACCTGACCTAAGAACTTTTAGAGTTCTTTCTTGTTTTGTGGAGCTTTGACTAAAGTAATAGCTATTGCTTTCTTCTGATCCACTTATATTCCTCTTTGGTGAACTAGGAATCCAAGAAAATTTTCAACAAGAACTCCAAATGCACATTTTAGTGAGTTAAGCTTCAACTAATGATGTTTCATCCTTTCAAAGCTTTTCTTTAGATGGTCCACATGCTTATTGTCTCTTTTAGATTTAACCACAATATCATCAATGTATACCTCCATGTGGTGGCCTAGCATGTCATGGAAAATGACATTCATAGCCCTTTGGTAAGTTGCACCTGCATTTTTAAGACCAAAAAGCATGACCAACCATTGAAATGTCCCTACGGAGCCAGAACATCTAAAGGCAGTCTTAGGTATACCTTCTACTGCTATTAAAAATCTTATTGTAACCAAAAAAAACATCCATAAAGGACAGCAATTCATTATTAGAAGCAGAATCAACTAACATGTCTGTAACAGACATCACATACATGTCCTTAGGAGTAGCAACATTTAAATCTCTAAAATCTACACATACCCAAAGTTTTTCATTTTTCTTAATTATAGGAACAATATTTGCTAACCATTACACATACCTTATAGACCTCTGATGAATTTAGCCTTCAAGAGTTTCTCAATTTCTCCCTTTACCTTCAACTCTACTTCCTTGGACATCCTTCTAGGTGGTTTTTGGAAGGGTTGGAACTTTGGTTTGATGGGAAGGCGATGTTCCACAAGGCTCCTGTCCAATTCTAGCATTTCATCATAGTTCCAAGCGAAGCAATCTTTGAATTCCTATAATATTGGAATGATCTTTTCCTTCAAGTCAGGGGGTAATAGAGAACTAATGTAAGTAATCCTTGGATCTTCCATAGGCTTGTTGTCTTCAATTTTGGGAGGAGTTTGTTCCAAATCTTCGATTTGAATTTCTTCCTCATCTTCATCTAATTCTTTTTCAAATATTATTTCAACTCCACAAATGCCTTGGAATTTCTCTTTTGCAATTTTTTCAGTAATTTTCCGCATTTGCATTTTGAATGTCATAGTTGTAGTAGTCGCATTCTCTTCATGATAATAATTAGTCATCGATCTCCTCAAAGATCTGCTCATTTATCGACCTAAAAGGCATGATAGCAATTATCTTTAGAAGTTTGGTAGCTTGGTCTTGGATTTCACCAGCATCTCTTAACTCCATGTATATTTTCATTGGAGCCCTATCCTTTCTCTTGCCTTTAAATTTTATTGGACTAAACACTTTATCATAGTAACTAGCCTCAACAGAATCTGAAGTTGCAATGAAAGGTTGTTTGTCTGGCATACTACTTCTACTTCATCACCTTTCAAAAAAAGCAAAAATTGGTGAAAGGAGGACGACACACACCAATTGGCATGAATATGGTCTCTTCCTAACAAAGCATTGTAATTAGCAGTAGAATTAATTACAAAGAAAACTGATAAGGATTACTACCCACAGTGATGTCATAAGGAGTATGACCAAAGTCTTTGAGATTTCCCTAGTGAAAGTTGATATATATACTTATGTTTCAATTAGGTCATCAATGTTCCTTCCTAATGCCCTCAACATCCTTAATGGCATCATGTTGACTACTAATCCATTATCAACTAACACTTTGGACACTGGTTTGACATTAAAGTGTGCTCTCACACCAAGAGGCCTTATGTGCCTTGTCATTTCCTTAGTAGGTTTTTCAAGTATCACCGTCTGGGCCATGTTTCCTATAGAGGAATCAATGGTGATTACCCTCTGACTATCTACTAGAGATTGCTCTTTTTTTACTTCTACTAAGCTTTCCTCCATCTCCTTTGACTTGAAGAAAATCTGGCAAAGTTAAAGAAATGGTAGAACAATTCAAAGAAATATGGATTGTACCTATCAAAATAGTTTCCAAATCCATTTATTCAGCCATTTCTTGATGATGCGCTAGTTAGACTTATCATCCTCTGTAGCTTTCCTTCCAAATTCGACTTTTTTTTTAATTAAAATTGCTCGCCTCTTCTTTCAAATTCTCTACTTCTTTTGGCTTTCCTGTAGAATTTCCTTAGGTATTTTCCTTTCTCCATAGCTCTTTCTTTGCATCCTTTTTGGGTTCTAGTGATGAGCTCTTGAGGAAATTTTTATGTTTACTATATTCCATTCTTGTCCAAGTGAAGCAGAGAGAAGGGATTACAAACCTTTAAGGTATTTTTCCTCCTTGAAGAATCATTGATACTTTTCATAGGTTTCTCCTTGATAGGAAATCAAAGATTTTCTCAATCTTTGCTACATCAAATGTATACTGAACTTGTGTATTAGAGGCATGACCCAGCACCCTGTCCAGGTGTTTTTCACCAATAGATGGCAAATGAATGAACTGTACTTAGGAGGTGTGCTGTACTTTGCTCTTGAACTCACCTCGTGGCAGTAAGTTCCCATGGAGGTATTTCTCCATTGATTTTCTTCTTTGAGTAATTCTTCATATTTTGTTACATAAGCAACAAGTTCTGAAATTTCTTGTTTTGCTCTATATCAAGTCCTTTTTGGGCCATCTTCACGTACTCTATTTCTAGGAGATGAATTTTGCATATGTTCCTCAGACTTTTGAAACAAGCAATGAATGAATTTGTTGATTTATCTACCTCTGGAAGTTACCCTTGATAGTTCTTTCTCCCTTGCAAATCTTAGGTTACGCTGAAGAATTGTGTGTGAAGTGTCTCTCCATTTCACCCTTGACTCATAATAGAACTCATAAATGTTGCATACCAAGTAAAGTAGCTCATGTTAATGAGTTAAGAAATAACCTAAGTATGAAGTATAGGAAATTCTCATAGATGGATAATTCCCACCTTTGCATTGTGAACTGACACATGCTCTAAGAGTGGATTATCCCATCTTCTGCACAGAAGAATAAAGAGAATTCAGAAATTCTGCCACCCCAGGTAGGATTTTCTCTTATTTATTGCCTCTATGTATGGCTTGTAAAATTCGATTGCCAATTTGTAAGGCTTGGCTGTATGAGCTCTTATCGCCTCCTTATTGCCTCGAGTCAGGTGGTGGAGGTGGGCATAAAGGTTGGGAATTTATTTGCTCGATTAGTACATCCTGAGGTGGTTGAATAGTTCTCCCGATGCCTCCACTAAAGAAGTGGTTCATTATGAGCTCCGAGGGTTATTATGTCGGTAGAGTGTTAACAAATAACCTTTGAGGAGCCATTTTCTAATAAAGTCGACGTTCACCATTGTCGTTCGCCGAAGTATCAGCTCCTCTATGGGGAGGAAGATAGTGATTTTCAACCTATGTAGGTGAGCGTTGAGATTCACATGCTTCATGAGAAATCTTAGGGTGCTGCCCCTCGAGCTCATCAGATAGTTTCCTTATACGTCCAAAAGAAATTTCTTGTCTTTTTCGTCTAACAACTTCTAAGATCGCCTGCAAGATTTCCTTGCGACTAGATTATTGTTTAGTCCTTCCTGATGCTTAACATTGTATTTGTTTTTACCTATTCCTCCATCATGGCCTTGGCTTGCTCAGCCATGGCTTTGTTTGACCATAGAGCACAGGCTTGCTTTCGACCATGGCTTTCATTAGTTGGCCATGGCAGACTTGAGTCGACCATAACCTTGGTTTACGTGTGTTGACGAATTTTATTCTGCTGCAAAAAGACTAAACTAAGTCCCAACTTGAGTGCCAAAACTTGTTGACAGTTTTGTATAGACCAAAATTCTACGAGTTTCTTTTGCTATCGATAAAATGTCCAATAAACGATGTTGCCTAGAAATTTACCACTTGTTTAGAATGAAAAGAATTTCTACTTAAGTTCTCTATTTAAAATGAAATAAATGCAGATTGGTCTAAATTAAATACTTCTAAGTGCATCGATCCTCTGAAATAATAAAATGAACCCAATTAAGAAGATAGAATTTATCATACCAAAATGATAGAAAATCTATATATCCAACTACCCTACTACTTTTTCAGGTCCTCACTATTTTGAACCCCGATGTCTAGATAAAAATTAAAACTAAAATTGAAATAAAAAAATCTAAAATTAACATAAGAAAAACTGTAAAAATAGACTGAAACAACAAAATTGCTAAATTGTAATTCAAACACTAGGAATGGGATTAATATTCTGATCATAAATCTATGACGAGGTTCTTTAAAGCATATATTATTTGTCATGGCCTGGACTACGTGCAATGGCTTCTTTGATCAGGCAAATTCATTGGCTGCTGTCAAGCGAAAAGAAAAAGGAATTCCAAAAAAATTTCCGAGAAAACCTTGAGTTCAAACATAAATGGAACTAAGTAATTAATCTCGTGACTCAAAATTATAACTAGGATCCTTTAATTACAGTTCTAGAGAAAGGAAAATGAAAATTACAAGAAGAAAAGAAAAAGAAAATGAAATCAAAAAAAATCCAATTTCACTCTCTTTGCTCTTGTTCAAAATGGCGGCTCCTTGTTTTGTCTATCACCCTTTTCTTTTTCTTTTTACTCTGGGAGAAAACTTGTTATTATAGTGATAAATGATCTTTAGGTACCAAAAATCAAAGCGAGATGGCGATGAGACCGGTCACGAGCCCATTCTTTGTTTTTGTTCTGACATTACTATTATATGTTACAACATTGGTAATCTATCGCCATTGACACTACTTAACATCGTTTGTCATGAGCTTTCTGTTGTCATGACTTGTTTCTTCATCAACATCTTTTGTGAGTTTGTGCGACGAAATAAAATAATCTCGCTACAAAGATTAAGTCAACTCAGGTTATACATGTTTGTGACATAGGTTCTCCCTTTTCTTTGGAACTATGTCCGCGACATAGTTTTCTAATGTTGCGACATGGTTCCATGCACACCTTTGTTAACGCACTAAATGTTTGTCACGACATAAAAATCCTTGTTGGCCAATGAGCTACGACATAACTTGACTACATTTCTGTGGCGCAAAAGTTTGCGTATTGCGACCTGATTTCTTCCTTTTGCACTTATTATATGTCATGACAAACAATTTCTATGTCGACCAAAGGCTTTTCAAGTGGCAACATGATGTGCCTCCGACTTAGTTTTATGTCGCGACATAAATTTCAAGTGTCGCGACATACTTTTAACTCTTTTACTCTAAGCGTACAATAAGTGACAAACTTCGAAAAGGTCGCATTTGTTCTATATGGATTCTCTTCAGGGGCCCTTCTCGAAATATGTATTGTGGTGTGAATGTCGACATTTTCAGCATTCTTCTGAACATTTACGATTATTTGCAGCATATTCTACGCCTTTCTATTATCGCAACAAACTTTTAGTTGTGCTCAACTAATGGCCTTGTATGATTGTCGAGACAAAGTTTCTTAATGTCATGACAAAGTTCAATAGAATTCCCAGGAATTTCTCTTCGGTATTGTCGCGACATAAATTTAGTTGTCTTTGCCTAATACTATGTCGTAACAAATAGTAAAATGTCATGAAAAAGTTTTTTTTTTTATTTACAAAGGAATTCTACTGATTCTTTGCTGCGACAGAGAATATGTTGTTGTAATAATCGTCTAGTCATTTGCTCATTTCTTTGTCGCGACAATTTTTCGTTTTTTCATGACAATAGTCGCTTCCTTCCTTAGCTAAATTTGCTGCTTTTTCTTGCTTTTCTAACTACTATAAAATCACATAAAAATACAAATTTAGTGAATACTCCATAATAAGCATTTAAATTGGACATTAACCTTAAAATATTCATGAAAAAATAGGCTTAAAACTAGATGAGTTTTAGACTCATCAAACTCCCCTAAACTTAAAGTTTTGCTTGTCCTCAAGCAAGGAAAAGAGTCATTGTTTGTCCTCAAACAATTCAGAAATAATTTTAAGGACATTTTTCTTTTTCTATCATCTTTTCAATTAAAGCAACAAACTGGATTTAGTTACTGTCAGTTTCCATGTCATTTCCAACTAGGCTTTATTTCAAAATCTGAAAGAGTTAAATTTAGATTATCTAACCAAACAAATAATTCAAAAAATGATAAATAGTATTGTTCTTGATTTATGCTGTGTAGTGTGTGTTGGTATTCCCTTTATAACTAATTTGCATATTAGGTAGCCTTATAAGATATACATTAAAGAATGGAAGTCTCTTCAAGTGACTCAGGTCCCATAGGCTTGTTACTCATATTTATTCTCCACTAATTAGGCACATCACCGCCTTCAGGATCAAATAGGTCTTGAGCTTGTAATGTATGGTTTGGGCATTGGGTAGATGATTAAGACATTTTAAGGCTTCGAATTTACCTAGGCCATACATTTTCAATATTTTTCCTTCACTATTCATCCTACATTTTCTGCTAAAATCAACATTTCAAAAGGATCCCCTAACTTGGTTGGGTGTATTTTATGCATTTTCTCCTTTATGGCTTTTTCTTCTCCACTACTAGTTTCAATTTTGCTCCATAAGCTCTTTTCTTTTTCTTATATGTTCAAGGTTTTAGGAGATGGTGCAATGTTTTGCCTCCTTAAGCTTTCTACCACCCTTAGCAAGATTTAGGTCAGTAACTCTCATACCAGTTGGCAATTAGGGTGCTAGGTGTAGAACACCCCTAAGGACTTAATTGCTCAAGGGAGGAAGGCAACAAGGCAAAACTCATTCCACCTTGAAACTGTCATTCTTTTTATGCTTCTCATTTTTCTGTTATGCACCTCTTTTAGTACTTCTCTTCTCAGTTAATCATCTTTTCACATCCATACTTCTTCTTTTTCTAAAAATATAACTCCTGAGTCATATACATATCAGTGAAACTACAGAAAGGCTCAGCTGTTGATGATGGCTAAATCATTTCTGTTGGTACGTGATGCCTAGGATTTAGCCTTAAGTAATATTATAACAAGTTCTAGGACCTTTTGATCTTGATTTGTGATGAATCAATAGGTGTTCCTAACTTGACATAAATAGTTTTCAGGTACTAGTGACCAATGTGCAATTTTAGTCATCTTAGACTAAACTATTTAAGCATTTGGATTCATTTGCTTAATCATTAATTTCAATCTTGAGATTACGGAATTTCAACCTGTTGCTTTATTAACATCACAACTTCTAATCATAAAGCTCATTTTGCCACTTCATCCCCATCGAATTTTCTTTATTAAGAGAGAAATACAACACTCCAAAGACAGAGTGACTAAGATTTTGAACTAATAAAAAAGTGCTCCTGAACTTAAAGCATGCATCATCTGAAATAAATATATTAAACGAAAAACTCCTCGGATAGTCAATTACGCATCTTTGAGTTTTAGGTTTGATTTAATCTTGATGAAACCTTCAATAGATTCAGCTCTAACACCACCCCAAAGAAACAAAACAAAAAACTAACATGAACCTAAAATAAAATTTCATATTACTTAAAAGTGAAAATAAACTAAAAATAATAAAAGCGAATGCAAATCCTTATTCTTGCCATTCTTGAACACCTCCCAACCAGTACTCGTTTAAGTCAGGAGATGGGCTCCTTGGAAAAGTACTAGATCTTTGATTTGGTCCTTCATCTTTTATGGTCCATGCTCCTTCTCCATTCTCATCCTTCATAAGGATGAGCTCCTCCGAATGTTGATAAGGCTCCAAGTAACTCTTGATGGGAAGAGTTGGTATTTAATTAGATCCTTGAGGTTTCCCCTTGAAGGATTCTGGATGCTTGCTTCTCAAAATGTAGCAATGAACTCTCTATCTGCATGCACTTCATTTTCTCCTCATTCGTAAGTTGTATGCTTTGGTTGAGGTTGAACTTCACTCTTTCCTTAGCAACTAGGAAGGTCATTTCCCCATGTTTTACATTAATCCAAGCTTGACTTGTGTCAATGGAAAGTGTTCCTCTAGATGACATTTGTTGTTCCTCTTCGTATAAATCACGATTTATGGGGATGGTGCTCTTCAACTTGCCTCTTTTCAGCTAACTACACTTCCTTATTAGCACATTCATTCTCTTTCTTCTCAACCGATGTAGGTTCTTGGATTTCTTCTTTCAAATTTTGAAACACCTAGTTACATTCTCTTATGTCCTTTTCCAGCAAGGCGTAAATCCCTTCATTATCATAAAGTTACTGGACTTGATCCTTATAATTGTAACTTGAGTTTCCTTGACCTCCATTGTGGTTGACAAATTTGGTACTCTTTTGGAGTTTGCGATCAGTAAGAGGCTGGCGAGAGCCTCCAATCTTCTTCTCAAGTGCGGATAGACGCTCATCTACTAATAAACTATTCATTGTTGCACAACACCTTCTTCACAAATACAAATTTAAAAGAAAATCATAAAAAGAAAAGTAAACAAAATTCGAATAAAACAAAAATTAAAATACAATGTTCAAATTAGCAGTTTCCTCTTTGGTTGGAATATTGATCTATAAACATCCTGCTTTGATCCGTGTAGCGTAAAAACTTGTTGGCGGAGAATTTTAAACCACGGCTACGAAAGCTAAACTAAGTTCAGCAGCGCGAACTTGACGAATTTGACATGGCTGCAGGCTAAGCCCAAGTCTCAGACAAGCGTGTGAAAACTTGTTGTGACCAAATTTCGACGCGCGAAACGCGAGGCTAACTAAGTCTCATATGGCCTTGAACTTGTTAGCCAATTTTGTATAGGCCAAGTGCTTTGTAGTTTTCTTTGCTTTGTCGGTCATGTCGATGCTTGATCTTATCAAATTGTCACTTGTTTGGTGAAATTTATGTTGTTAGTTTTTCTCTATTTAAAAGGCAATAAAAATGCAGGTTGGTCTAAATTAAATCGTTGCAAGTGCACAGGTCGTACAAGTAATAAAGTGGACTATTAAGTCTGAGTTATCGTACCCATAGAGATCGATAAGAAAATCTTTAAATCAACTACCCCTACTACTCAAGGTCCTCACTATTTGAACTTCAATATATAAAGATGGAAACTAAAACTAAAACTGAAATAGCAAAATCTAAAATTAACATAAGAAAATTTGTAAAAATAGACTAAAACAACTAAATTGTTGAATTATAATCCAAACATTGGGAATGGGATTAGTATTTTGATCATAAATCTACAGCAGGTTCTTTAAAACATATATTTGTCATGGGTTTTGAATCCTGAACTTTTTTAAGAGCAAGGTAGTATAGTTTAGATTGCTCCATACACTATACATTTCACTAATTAGAGAACCATATTCCTTTTCAGGACAAATGGGTCTAATAAGTTACTTGTAAAAAATTGACACTCTTTAAGATCTGATTGTTTTTCTTTTCCAATACTTCTGCCATTTCTTAAAGCGAAGTCTGCGCCCTATGGACGAGGATATACAAGCCTCCCTCAGAAGTAATCGATACCCTGATGCAGGTTCAGAATTCCTCCTTGATTAGAATCTTGGCTAACACAGGGATAGAGATTGTTCTCACGAGAAGGCGAGGCGACACCTCTAAATCTTAAGCGATACATCATCTGACTAATCCTCACCATGAGTAAATTAGTGGTCTCCAATTAATCATTGAGTTCATTAGTTCCATAATATTAGTTTAACATAGCCCAATCTTTGCTCTCCATACTCTCAGAATCTCCATCTTTGTATTGTCACTCGAGGGCCTCTTGGAAATCGAGCAAGATCTGACCTTTTGCAGTGTGAGCTACTAATAATAAAACAGTTCACTACATGAACAATACAGATTACATTAATCAGGTTCTAAACCTAAAACAATCATTTTAAATGTACAAATCATGAAGCCAAAACACATAGCCCTTCCCGGCTGCAAGAGCTTAAGCCTTCCATAAGCTGGACTACAACTATCGTAGCTAGTGATTAAGCGGAAATTCACGAAGCTGCAAGCGGCGAAGAAAAGAATTAGGAAAATTTCCAAAAAACCTTGAAGTTCAAACATAAATGGAACTAAATATTCATTTATCTCAACTCAAAATTACAACTCAAATCCTTTATTCTAGTTCTATGGAAAGGAAAATAAAAGAAATTACAAGAAGGAAAGAAAAGAAAATGAAATACAAAAATTCCAATTTCTACTCTACTGCTATTGTTCCTAAAAATGGCGGCTCCTTGTTTTCTGTCTCATCACCTTTTCTTTTTTCTTTTTTTGCTCTAAGGCTTGTTATTTATAGCCCCAATAAATGATGTTGGGCTGAAAATCAAGAGCTGAATGACATGGAGTTTTAATGGAGCCCATTTCTTTGTTTTTTTATTTGCGACATTACTGTTACATGTCGCGTCGGCGATCTCTGTCGTGACATAGCGGCGCGTCGTTTTAACAAGCTTCTGTTGTAGCTTTGTGTCGTGGCTTGTATCACAACATTTCTTCATCACTGCCTTTTGTCAAGTTTGTCACTACAAATAAAATAAATGTCACAACAAAGTTGAGTCGATTCTAGTTTATATATGTTGCGACATAGGTTCTGCCTTTTTCTTTGAATTATGTCATGTATGGATTTTAATGTCGTGCGTAGTTTAAATACCTTGTATTAACCTTTGAAATGTTTTTTGCAACATAAAAATCCTTGTTGTGACAAACTCGGCATAACTTGACTATCAGCTCTATCATGACAAAGTTTGCTTGTGTCGCGACAGAATTTCTTCATCTGCGTTTTTATAAGTCCCCGAACAAGCGATTTCTATATCAGCAACCTGCGTTCTTCATTTTACAATTTACATGTTGCGACAAACAATTTCTATGTCGTGACAGAGCTTTCAAGTGTAACAACATAGTCCACTGCCTCTAGCTTAGTTTTATGTCGCGACATAAATTTCAAGTGTCGCGACATACTTTTAACTCCTTTACTTTAATTTATTGTCGACAGGACTTGAAATGTCGCGACTTTCTGTGGTCTCTTCCAGGCTCTTCTCGAAAATATGTGCGACATTGGTTGTGAAATATATGACATTTCTTCCTTGTTCTTCTGGGCACATTCAATTGTTGTGACATATTACCAACTTTGCATTTCTATTAGCCATGATAAAATTTTCATTGTTGCAACAAACTTTCAATTGTGCACATCCAATGGCCTTGTATGATTGTCGCGACAAAGTTCAATAGAATTCCCAGGCATTTCTCTTCAGTATTGTCGTGACATAGAATTTACGATAATAGCGACATAATTTAAGATTGTCTTCTATAATATGCTGTATTTGCGACAAACAGTAAAATGTCATGACAAAGTTTTTTTTATTTACAAAGGAATTCTACTGATTCTTTTTTGCGATAAAGAATCTGTTGTTGCGATAATCCTCTAGTCATTTGCTCATTTTTTTGTCGCGACAATTTTTCATTTTGTCACGACAATAATCGCTTCCTGACTTGGCCAAATTTACTGCTTTTTCTTGCTTTTCTGCTTCTTTTTTCTAAAATCCTGCAAAATACAAATTTGGGTGAATACTCCATAATCTGGTATTTAAATTGGACATTAAGCCTTAAAATATTCACGAAAATGGGCTTAAAACTAGATAAGTTTTAGACTCATCAGTGTGGTCATTCTTTCTTCAAGGCGTTGTGCGATCATCACGCTCTAGTTCTTCAATTCCTCAATCAAAGATTGAAACTCCTCAATAACATTAGGGAAATGAATAAGAACATTTACATTACCACATTACTTAGTGTCATGCTTTGTCCGATTAGAATTTGTCGATGCATGTTCTTAACTGGAAAACTTGTTGCATTTTCTGGCTCCGATTGTTCTGTCATTAGAACTAGCTCTATTTGTCTTTGCACGACAGCTGCAGTTCTAAGCCTAAGACTCCAAAAGCAGTTTCTTACCAGGTGGTGACATTTGGCAAAGATGGGTTCCATGGCGTGCAAAATATATTTGATGATTTTTGTGATTTTCACACTAACATATAAAATAAAAAGCATGCGGTGTGGGCATACTTAGAAATTAAAGTGTTTCCAAACAAAAATACTCTCTTTCATTTCATATATTTTCATTATCTCAGAAAATGAGGGATTATTCTTTCAAAAAAATAAGAAAAGTATTTTTATCAAAATCATGCCAAAAATTAAAAAAAAAAATGTCAAAATTTCAATTTTGGGCTTTTAAAAATCCTTTTAATCAAATCACCATATTTCCTTTTTCCTAGATTGATGTCAAAAAAGAGTCCTTAAGTGGATCAATTAAGAGGGTATTCAATTAAATCAAGGGTAAATTATGTTTTAGGTATCCAAGGGGAAAGAAATTAACAAATGAGGGTCCAAGGAAAAAGAATCCAACAAAAAGGTATCTTTAGGAATTTTATTTCCAAAAAGACTCAAAAAGTAACACCCCAAACCGCCCCTCCCTCAAAGTAGATCCCCAAACTACCCCCAACAACCCCCCACCCCCAACTCTCAACCCAACCCCATAAAGCCATTTTTTTTAAAATTTTTTTAATTAATGTACTAAAATAAATTAATCTTTAATATAAAAATATATTTATTTATAATAACTAATCATCTATTAAGTGAATGAATATTAACATTTTGAAAATAATATTTTATAATTATAATTTTATTTTTATAAAAAAATAGTTCTTATCCATTGATTATTACTAAAATTTTTAAATTCATAATATTTGTATATTTATTATTTTTCATATTTTGAATCTATTTTTATATTTAAATTTTTTATAGAATATTAAACATAAATTTTAAAAAATAAAAAAATACTATTCACCACTAGTTAAAAATTACGTAAAAATAACAACATCAATATTTAAAAGTATAATTCTAAATGTTAATATCTAGTTTTTTTTTACATATAAATATTTTAGTTACAATGTAGCAAATTGTTTCCCACTAGGACTTGATGAAATGCCTCATGTATGTTTATTTAAGCATTTAACGTTAATCTGTGAAATTTAGGCATGATGGATAAATGTTAACTTCTACTTAAAACTATTTTTTATTTTTTAAATAAAAATAATATGAAAAAACTATTGATATTAATTTCATTTCATTCAATAAAAAAACTAGGAATGATAATTTTTAAGAGTATTTAATTTAAAAATATTTGAATGAGACAGGTTATAAATTAAAAATATTTATGTTATTATTTTTAAAATAATAATAAAAATATTATTTTTATAATTGTACTTTTAAATATTAATATTGGTACTTTTTTTTAAAGCTTAATCACTTTTACAATGTAGTATAATCACGTTTACAATGTAGTAAATTATCTCTATTGAGACTCGAACCCTTTTCCTCCCCATGTTGCCTTTAAAAGGTTGAACTTTCTAATCAACTGAGTTAGACATGTGGACATTAACATTGTTACTTTTAGATATTAACATTGTTCACAGATAAAATAATGTTAGCATTTACCTTGCTAGTAATTTTAAAAGAGTGTGGATGGTATTTTTTATTTTTCAAAAATTTGTGTTTGAAATTCTATAAGAATTTCACAATTATAAAATAGATTTAAAGTATTAAAATTATAAATATAAAAAATATTATGAATTTAAAAGAAAATAAATTTTATATGCAATATTAATAAAATTTTAAAATTCAATTATTTATTATATTATTAATTATTATAGATGAATGTATTTTATATTAAAAAAATATAAAAAAAGGTTGTAACTAGACATTAATATTTATAATTGTATTTTTAAAAATTGATGTCGTTTTAGGTTATATTTAACTAGTGTGAATAGTATATTTATTTTTCAAAATTTTATGTTTGATATTCTATAAAAAAAAGTTTTAAAATATAAATATGAAAATTATAAATATAAAAATATTATGAATATTTTATAAAAGAAAATCAAATTTATAAAACATTATTTAAAAATATTAATATATATTTATTTAATAGATGATAAATTATTATATATAAATATATTTTATATTAAAATTAATTTATTTTAATATATTCATTACAAATAATACTAAAATTAGATTTAATAAAAAAATTAAAAAAAATATGGTGTGGGTGCAATGGATGGGAGGCTCATGGTGGGGTGGGGTACCTTCAGGTGGGTGATTACGCTAGGTGAATTGGGAGGAGGGAGGTTGGGTCGGTTGGTTTGGTGGGTGGGGAGGGGGCTTTTTGGGAATGAGTGTTTGACGACTTTTTGAGTACCTTTTTGTGAAATAAAATTCCTAAAAGTCATCTTTTTGTTGTTTTCTTTTTATTTAGGCCCTCGATTTTTAATTTCTTTCCCCTTGGGTATCTTTAATATAATTTACTCTTAAATCAAGTCATGAAACATCAACCTAAAAGTGAAAAGAAAACTCTAAAATTAATGCCATACTTCCATCATTGTCATTCATTATTCATTTTGTTTCCTTACCTGTAAGTTGACCACTGGAAAAGAAAAAGACCCATCAAACATGAAGCATTAAACATTACTAGACGTGTCGGAAAATGAGCAAGTCGGGTGCCTCCTATTTTGACCCGAAAAACAAAAATTACTCCAATTTTCTTGGTCTTTGTTGTTGCATCTAGCATGTTAATGCCTCTAGCCTTTAACTTTTCTCTTACACTCATTCCTACGACATTGACTTGGTAATGCTTTGTCTGTTACCTACTCCCTACTGTGATTTCTGCGTATATTGACTTCACAAAATCTACATAGTATACCAATCCCAGTGTTTCACTCGGAATCCAAGGCTGATATAATCCAAATGTCTTTTCACTTGAAATCAAATAACCAGAAAAAGGAAAAGTTTATGACATGTGAATGGATTCATTTCTTTGGTTCTAGAAAATGTAGACCAAACTTTGAAAATTAAGGGAGGAAAAAAAAATTGGGAGGCAAGGATGAATGGTTCAGAAATGATGAGTGTTTTTTGTGCGCAAAAGCATCCTTTCTCCAACACTTTCTAGATGTTGCCAACCCTCCCCCTACCCCCACTTCATCATCATAATTTGGACCTAACCCAAATAAATATATTTGTTGCGTTTCAAAAAGCATTTTAATTATATATATATATAATTGTCTTAGACATAGCTCAAATGATAAAAATGTGAGATTAATTATCTTAGATATGGCTCAAGTGATAAAAAGGTGAAATGAGAATCGATTAATACGTGTGAGAGTGCAAATACAGAATCATAATAGTTAAGAAATAAAGCAGCGATAATGCATACGGTTTGGAATCCATCGTGTCTTGATGCGGAATTGGCGATTCACTTGTGCAGCGATCTCAAGTCTTCCTTATCAGCCGTGAATTCATTTTGGCACAATGAGTTGCCACTTGTGTGAGAGAAGGTCTCTCTCTCGGTTTCACGTAAGTGATGTGCAAAAAATGGTAGAAGGGTTAGGGAGGGACTTGGCGCTATTTATAGGTTGACCACGGGCCCTCGTCAAGTAAGGCGTCTTGTGTGTAATGATAAGTATTAGATTGATTAAGAACCTATATCATTGCCTTTATTAGACCAACCTAATTTAGTTGATCTCAATTAATAAAGCCCACATAGGAAATTCTTACATTCTCCGGCAGGCGATATTGGTGAAGCGGTGTGCGCTTGCCCTTATGTTAGTGCAGGGTGTTCTTAATGGTCGATAAAAATCGCCGTCTCGAGCAATAAGTCATGGAGAGTAGCTTTGCGTATAATCGCGCGAGCTTTCGTGGTGGTGCTTTCAACTTTGCTAATATGGATTGATATGGTAGTGTGATGATGAATGATACCTCATAATGGTGGTCTTCATGTATTATCCATTTTTGTTAGTCGAATTCTCTCTCCTTAGTGTGCCGACCTGGTGTGTCACTGAGGAATTCTCATCATGGTTCAATAAGATTTTGTATATGTCTTATCTTGATAGTTAAGCTTTGTCTTTATGTGTAGCAGGCGTATTGTTAAGGCTAATCTCCAGGATGCCCCATAGCACACTCAGGTTTACCTGATGCGCCGAGATTTTTTAACGATTATGCGTACTCGACTTGATAAATTTACCTTCACCCGATGCTATCTGCTCATTGAATCTGAAAGAAGTTGTCGTATACAAATATTACAAAATGTAATGAAATCGAAACAAACTTTATAGAGAGCAACGTAAAACTAAAAACAAGCTTCACTAATTGACGGTATCCTTGATACTCCTAAGCCCATGCGAATGACATGTCGATCAAACACACAAGAGTAGAGGCACTTTAGATTAAGCGGATCTCGATCATATCATCACGTTGAAATGTGCTCCTTTGCAGCGTCAGCGTGCAGGCTTTTCGGCACTATAGTCGAATTGCCAGGCCTCCATGTGTAGACCCCTTGAGACCTGCATTTGTTAATAAACAACCTTTGCAAAGTTATTGTCACAATACAAGCGTATGGGCACATCCACGAAAATCAAATACGATCGACTCCTTAATGAGGTTTGAATGAGTGGTAGTAGTGGGTAAGAAAAGCATGCTCTGAGCTCCGCTTGCATGGTAGAGGATGCTATTGACCTGTTTTCTCCTTTTCCATGATCTTTGCACCTCCTGCTGAATTTGAAGATGTAGCACATTGTTGACTTCTTTTCATCCACAGCGTGACGGTGAGTCAAGATACTGACTAATTTGTAGGTCTGAGCGTGTTTGTAAATCAACATATAGTCTTTTGTCCGCTTTAAGTACCTCATAACCACTGGCGGCCTTGATGATCGTGTCACGGATTTGGCGATGTCACGCACAGAAGTCTGTTGCAAAGGCAATATCGGCTAGTCGCGTACTTGAGCATACGTAATACTCCCAGGTGCACTGGCATAAAGGTACGACCTTCCATTTGGGCTTTCGATATCAGTGGGGATAGCCCAATGACGGACTTCGACTTATCACCTTCTGGGGCAGGGCAATTCTGGTTTATTGTGCATATTTGAATCTTTCACAAATACGATCAACATATGCCCTCGAGACTTAAACCCAGTAGTCGCGAGAGCGATTCTGTGAATCGATACCGGAATGACGCCTCACGAGGTCCTTCATATCAAAGTTCTTTGACAACATCCGCACATCGCCATGCACGACCAAACCAAGGTCTTGCTATGACGGGGATATCATCCACATAAGAGTATAGGAAAATGAATTTCCTCCTTTTGACCTTGCAGTATATACATTGTCTACTGTTCTGTGAAAACCGGATGAAACAACAACAACAAGAGCTTTAAGTACCATTGTCTAGAAGCTTGCTTGAGACCATAAATAGACTTTAGGTCTACATACAAACGTACGAATCATTTGCCCACGACCTTCCGGGTTGCATCATATAGACTTCTTCATTAAGGTGCTCCATTGAGAAATGCGGTTTAACGTCCGTCTGGCGTAACTCCGTATCAGGCTGAGCATCAGTACCATGATCACTCGATAGAGATCTTTTAGAAGAGACCGGAGGAGAAAATATTTGCTTGCCGTAGTCTACTCCTTCTCTCTGAGTGAAACCTTTGGCTACGATCGGCTCAAACTTCTCGATCTTTCCTTTAGGATCCTTGCAGTCTTATACACCCATTTCAAACCAATGGGTCTATGATTTCGGGTAATTCATGAGTTCCCAAACTCCGTATACTGCCTCATAGATTGAATTTCATCCTTCATTGCATCCAACCACGGTTCGAGGATAGCTTGACTTTGCATACGTCATTGGATCGACCCTGAGAACCGATGCTCGTAGTCTTGCTCTCCTATAGACTAAATAGTCGGTGGTATAGGTGATCGTCTCTCCTTAGTGGATCTCATACTTTGGAGTAGTAATAGTAGCATCCGCGCGCAGGCGCTGATGAACTTCATTAGGGCTGTCTCGACCTTGAGGATCAGAGTCTGTGGTTGATATGGTGTGTGGGTTTCCCGCGAAATATCGTATAGGAGGAGATAAAGATACCATATTTGTAACACCACGAAATATCTTTATAAGTGATTTCGACATGTTTAGAATATTTGTAAGCCTAATTTATTTGTTTCATGAGTTAAATGTGGCTTAGGAAGCAGAGAGACCAGAAAAATTATAAAACTTAAGGATAAAATTGTAATTTGTCAAGAGGACTTAAAAGTTATAAGTTATAAGATTTGAGGCCAAAATGAAATAAAGGAAACTTGGATTACAAATGGCGAGAGTTGTGGGCTTAAAAGCAAATAAGGCAACAACCCAAAAAATGGGTTTATTGAAGCGAGCAGCCTTAGAAAATCTGGAATTTAAAGACCAAATTGGTCTCATTTTGGGAGAGCTCAGCGTGAAGAGGAAGAAAGAAGGAGGAAGAGGGAAGAGAGAAGGAGGAGCCCAGAGCAAGCGAAGGTATGGATTCTATGATTTTTGGTATGGAAACTCACCTTGGGCAGAGATCCTATGAAGTTTGGCATGGATCCTTGGTTTGTAGGAATATTATCTTCCCCAGGCTTGGGTTTTGCTAGGGTTTCATATTAGCAAAATTTGTATCGAGTAAGGGAGTGTTAAAAACCCGTATAAGCGCAGAGTAACAAAGAAACCCTCTCTTGAAGGATGAATCTATGTTTAATAGAGGAGTATTAATTGAGTTGGGGTTAGAATGAAGCCTAACTAGTCTATGTTTTTTTGTGTATAGGTTATAACCCATATTAGAAGGGGTTTTGGAAGAAATCCGCAGTGGATTTTGAAGAAAGATATGTAAATTGAAGAGGAATGGAATAGAAAAGTGATTCCAAGGTGATTTGGAAAAGGATTAGATGTGTGTTGGATGTATAGAAGTGATTGGGGATCAAACATATGGAAAAAGTGAAAAAAGCACCCATTCTGGGCATTCTCAGGTGTCTTCTACCGGTGGGACTTAAGTTCTACCGGTAGAACTTGGTCCCGGTCGATTTTGGCGATCTACGGTAAGATTAAGTCCTACCGAGTAGACTCTGATCCTGATTTTCGGAGTTCAATGATTACAAGTATTTTGGCCATAACTTCCTCATTTCTTAACTATCGATTTGAGTGATTCAAGTGGCTACGTAAAATGAGCTTCAAAGAGGCAAACTTTAGAGAAGGTATCTCAACTTCTGACTCTAAGTGATTGAAAAAGTCACCTCCAAAGGGAAATTTATGTGTGGCCATTTCCTGCATCGAGTTGATCATAGCGTGATGCGGGTTGTTGGACGTATCTTGAGTTCGGTACTCGGGTGGGTGATTCCAGTTGGAATAGAACCCTTAATATCTTATCTTTAAGGAGTACAGATCCAGTGTCAAATATCAAGACAAAGGCACTGGAAAATAAATATTTCAAACTGTCCCTCGGTAAAAATGGTAGCAAGCTAATTGGCACCAGAAAATGCCTGTAGCAGTTGGGACGATCCGAATGGTTGACTCAATTCACAGGTAAAAGTAGATTCATAGAAGAATAGAATATGCGAATAAGGTATGATTACATGCTCAATCATACCTTACCTTTATATGGAATACGATATAGCATGAGCGCGTAAGTAGCTAACAATGGCCCCTATTATAAGATAGTAAGGATTCGAACTCCTTGCCAGTTGTAAACCACCTAGACAGTTATTAAATGACACGACATACCGTCTGATTGCGTGCCGGCTCACGATTAATCTTCGATTGCCTCGATTAGTGCTCCGGCACTCCTGATTAGTGCCCGGTGTTACTCTGATTGGTGCTTGGCACTCTGGTCGCGTGCCGGTACTCGATTAGTGCTCGGCCTCCCCAGTTATGCCCGGCCACTCTGATTTGGAGTGCTCAGCCTCCTGGTCAATGCCCGGTGCCGATTAGTGCTCTGGCCTGTGATTAGTGCTCTGACGCTCATCCTGTTAGTCTTGCAGGCACTCGACTTATTGTCTCGGCATGTGCTATATAAATATCGCCGGTGTATTGTGTTGTGTCTTACTCATTCCGTGTGCCCGGTCTAGGAAGTCAAACGGGTTATATGATGATCACGAGATAAGTTCTACGGCATAGTACCTACGGTACTCTGTATCTGAATAAGTGCATGTCTCGATTAAGTTACGTAGTACCTACGGGTACTCTGTATCTGATAAGTTACATACGTATCGATGCGATACGTAGTACCTACGAGGTACTCTGTATCTGATAAGTTACGTCTCTGTATAAGTCACAGCCAGTACCCTCACGAGGTCACTCACATGTCGATAAACTGTCTACGAATAAGACATGGTACCTACGGGTACTCCTGCATCTGAATGAGTTTTGCAGTACCTACGGGTACTCCTGTATCCGATAAGTCATGTATCGATCATGCGTAGTACTTACGGTACTCAGAGTGTTTGATAACTCACACGTATGCGATGACGTCTCCACGAATAGGAACCACCAGGTACCTCTGGTGCTCCACGCATCGAATGAGTTTTGCGGTACCTCACGGTGCCTCTGTATCAGATAAGTCACATGTCTGATCACGTTCTGTAGTATACGGGTACTCCGTGTTGAGTAACTCCGAGTATCCCGGATAAGTTTTGTCGTATCGATGCACGTTACGTACAGTACCTCACGGTGCTCAGGTATCTGACCGAGTCCGATATACGTATATGTTACGTAGTACCTCGGGCCCTTACATGTCAGTTGGATTACCGTAGTACCTATGGGCCTCCTGTCTCTGATTAACTTCTGTCTCTGTATAAGTTATGTAGTACCCACGGTACTTCACAAGATCCGAATAAGTTCCGATTCTGATTAACTCCTGTATCTGAATAAGTTCCGTCTCTGATAAGTTCTGTCTCTGTATAAGTTCCGTAGTACCTACGGGTACTCCTGTATCTGATAAGTCTTGTCTCTGAATAAGTCCTGATCTGATAAGTTCCGTAGTACCTAAGGGTACTCTTGTATTTGAATAAGTCCTGTAGTACCTACGGGTACTCCTGTATCTTGTGTCCTCGTGATCCAATATGTCCCCTGCCTCTGATCTCTGTTTGGTGTGCACTCTGGCCGGGTACCTTGTATTTGATTAAGTTCGGTAGTACCTACGTACTTTGTATCGCGAATAAGCATACAAGCTCTCAGAGTACCTACGAGTACTGTGATCCGTAAGATCAGCAGATGGATCTAAAGATGCATAAAGCTCCGGAAATATCATATCGCTCAGACCCTGGTACCTACGGGTACCCTCCGAATAAGTTAAACTCCGTATACAACATGTCGTAGAATCCCACTGAGTCCCGAATGCACATAAGTCTCGTTCCGTAAGACATGTATAAGATCCGAAATACATGTCCAAGTTCAGAAGACCACAGAAGTTCCAAGACCAAGATAAGTTTTGTAGTACTTAGCAAGTACTCCACCAGATAAGAATAAGTTCTCGCAATATCGTGATACGTCTGTAATTTTTGAGGCTCACGGGTACCTTCGAATAAGGGTAAACTCCGTAATATAAGAATAAGTTCTACAATCTCCAGGAGTCCCGAATGAATGAGTCCGTTATAAGTAGAAGTCCCGCATAAGATAAGTTCAGAATCCCACGAGTTCCTCATTGAAAATGTTTATTAAGTATAAGTTCAGAATCTCTACTGAGTCCCGAATAAACATAAGTTTGTTAAGCATAAGTTCTCGTATAAGAATAAGATCTCGTGAACTCCACTGAGATCCAATAAGAGTAAGCCTTGTTGTAAGAAAAGTACCAGATAAGTTCATAATATAAATACATAAAATTTATATTATCTGTTATTGTTTTATGCATTAAATGTGTATATGCATAAGACACATGTTTCCCACTAAGTGTAAAGCTTAGCACGGGTTTTAATCCGTGTAGGTACAGGAGAAGACATCTGAAGACTTCCGCATACAGCTGGGCCAACACACCAGGAAGGGTTCACTACATGTAGTTCGTGCTCGATTTGTAAATGTAAAAGTAAAAGTTTCAGATTTGTAAATGGGACTCAATTATATGTATATAATATTTGAATAGTTATAAGATGTGGGCCATACCCACAGTACCGTTTTAAAAAAAAAAATCGTGCAAGGAGTCCCGCATTTGGTCTCGCGTTCGAACCGGCCGGATCCGCCTAACGGCCTGGACCGAACCGGCGTGACAATATTACCCACCGTACTATTATCCTCAATAGTCTGTGAGCTGCTACTTTCTTCGGCCACATCAAACTCTAAAAACTGTCGCCTGCGGATTCCACAATTCTGTGCCTTATCGATTATAGGAACCGATATCCCTCAATGTTCCGTAAGATACAAACACCGAGTGGTTCTCGAGTCTAACTTACTTCACTGCCGGATTATACAACTTCACTTCTCAAGTAGACATCCCCAAACCTTAAGATGGCTTAAGCTAGGCTTACGCCTACCCATAACTCAAAAAGGAGTAAATGGAATGTACCTTTTGTAGGTACACGATTCACGTACAAAGTCAAGCCAAAGCTTCACCCCACGTAAAACCGTACTCATTCTACTAATCATACCTACTCATTTCCATAAGAGTGTGATCGCGCCTTCTGCCACACCATTTTGCTCAGGACTCCCGGTGCATAGCAAACCCAGGCCAATTATCCCAGAATCCTCTAAGTATTTGGCAAATGGCCCCTTAAGCTGTCCGACATCGCCATGCTTGCCATAATACTCTCCACCTCGGTCAGATCTAACAACCTTTATGACTTTTCCCAACTGTTTCTCAACTTCAGTCCGAAAAATCTTGAACTTGTCAAGAGACTCAGCATTTTCTTTAATCAAGTACAAATAACCATATCGAGAATAGTCATCAATAAATGTGATGAAATAAAAATTTCTACACAAGGTTGCCGTATAAGGTCCACTTATATCGGTGTGAATGACCTCCAACAAGTCAGAACTTCGGACTGTAGTTTTCTTTCTTATCTTGGTCATTTTACCTCTACAACAGTCTACGCATGTCTCTAAGTCATTTTTAAGAGCAGGCAGGATGTTAGTCTTTATCAGCCTTTCTACTCTATCCTTAGATATGGCTGCCGCTATGCCACAATGCATAAGACTGCTCCTTAGGTAATGGTCTCTGTAAAACAACCTTTTCAAATTGTACAAGCGACGTATATGTCATCGTGTTAAACACAATCAGATAATCCGCTGGATCATATAACAATATTCAACCTTTATTTGAATTAAGAAACAAAGAAATAACATTGTTCTTGATTTCAAAAGAGTAGTCATACATGTCCAAACACGATACGAAAACTAAGTTCCGTCTAAATGAAGGTACATGGGGTGCCTATTTTTCAACATTATCTAAAAACTAGCCGAATCAAGATACATCTCCCAATAAACATAACATCGCCTTTCTCGTTGTTTTTTCCACGTTGAGTTTTGATTCATCCTGATTTGCTTCCTCCCATGCATGTAATCAGGACAGAACGCAACATGATTAGTTGCACCGCTATCGAGCCACCAAGAACCGGATGGTGCTTCGATAGGTTGGACTACAAACAAGTGCTAAAGAATCACACCTGTGAGGGCTCACGTTTGACAACCAAGTTTTAAACTTTGCACAATCCTTCTTTATGTGACCTTTCTTTTACAAAGAAGCGCCGATCACCATCCCTCTCGCTGACGTCTTTCGACCCATATTATCGTATCAGACCTGCAGAGGTCATGAGTACCTTTATGAGTACGATTGACTTTATTTTTCCTCAGGGGAACTAAACATATAGCGCCAGATGCCTCTTTCTTCTTCAATTTAAGTTTCTCTCTTCTCTCGCCACCCACTCCTCGCTTATCAAGTCATTAACGACCAAGTTCATCTTGGGAATTGTACTTGAATCTTTATAATTCCAAATCAAGTAAGGGTGTCAGGTCGACGCACAATGCAAAGCATCGCACAGAAACATCTCGTAACTCGTGCTCGGTCCCGTAGTTTACCATCCTAAGGACGAATCCCAACCCTGCCGTAACCACTGCTACTTCATATCAAGAAAGCTAAGAAGGTACCAACTCGCATTTGATGAAGTGCGGTTTCTAGCCTCTAAGGTCGCCATCATTTCCTTAGCGATAGCCACCGGTAAACCACTTTAAGTGCTCTTGAATGGATTTCTCATTGTCAATAAGCAAATCCGACGTTCTTTCTCCCAAGCAAAGATAGTTCCGCTTTCTCGCTCGCGACCGTGGCCGTGGATATCCGGGCTTGGGCTTGTCTTTTGAAAGAGCGATGTGAACATCCGCCGCCCATTCCAAATAGAATTTCTCTTCCATTTCTAAAGTTCAATCCAAAGAAGGACCTCAATCGAAACCCAATTGCCGCTACGTAAAAGTGACCTGGATAACAAAACAAACAATACAATCAAGATCATGCGAATACTTATCCGTGAGAATTACATACATCATCACATACAATACCAGCAGGAAAATACGATACGTTGGGCCAGACACTCTCCACATGACAAACACTATGAGAACATATTCACCTTCGTGGAAATCACCACCTTTGGGGTGTGGGCGAACCACTGGGCACGGGGCCATTTCTCAAGACACGCTATACACGTATTCCTTCATGAATCATCACAAGATCATCCTCGAGTACGCATCACGCAATAAAACCTGGAGATTATCCCACCACAATATGAGCACTAATATTTCTCAAACCCACTAAGTGTGCCACTGGCAAATACAACCCGATTGAATCCTGAAAAATTTCATATCAGGATATAAGCTTTTGCGTATCACATTCACTATATATATATATGTAATGCCGATTTAAAAACAGGGGCTAGATATCTTTACATTACATGTCATGCTAATTATTATGTTCAATCTATTCATAGACAATGAATTACACTCTGGCTACGCTCCCATGTGGTTATATAACTGTGAGCTACCATACATATTTCCGAAACTATAGAGAAATTTAAGAAATTACGCAAAATATACCCTAAAATTACGTGTACATTGGGTTCTTTACGTATTTTCACATTTTTAAAAGCTTCAAACATGTAAAATAAATATACCACATTGTAGAGTATCTCGATACGAGCGCGTCGGTACCAAGATCGTCCAAAACGGACGTCGGACGCGCCCGCACGCTCCACCGGAAGGCGGGAAGGCTCAATCGGGTCGGAGTCAGGATCCGGTCCGGATGACGTCAGCATGACGTCATCGGGTCAGGGTCAGAAATGACGTCATCATGACGTCACCCGGGTCGGTCAATGACCAGGTCAAATTTCGGGTCGGACCAGGGTCTTAATTCGGGTCGGAAGATGACGTCATCATGACGTCAGCATGACGACACAGCACGATGACGTCAGCACAACACAATGACACAGTATAGTGACGTCAGCATGACGTCATCGCAATGACGTCAGCATGACGTCATCAAGCGGTTACAGCAGAGGGTTGCGTCTGTTCGTGCGGCAGCGCGAGCCACGCGCTGTCGCGCCAGAGCGCCGTGGGGCGCGCACAATACATACTTCTCCGGCGACGCCACTACCACTGCTTCAACGAGCAGATTCCAAATACGCAATATTCAATTTTCAACTGATAAAAATGTCGAACCTGACAAAAACTCCTGGAATACAAACAAAAAAACGTTTTATTTTTTTTTTTTTTTGTATTTTCTAATTCTAATCTACGAGCTCGATACTAAATGTCTGGCCATGAAATTGCCATGCCTAATCACCATAGCTTAAATAAAACACAATAACATACCCTGCTTCGAACTCGCTATTTCCTCGATGCTGAATCAAGAGGGATTCACTTGTACATCTCAAGTTTTCTCCCTTATCCCCTTCGCACCCACTTCCGGGCCTAACGAGATCGCTCACTTACAACGCAAAGAGAAGGAATTCTCTCTCCGCTCACGTAAGTCAAAATGTGCAAAAATGGTAGAGAAGGGTTAAGTGGCGACTGGAAATACTATTTATAGCTTGACCACTCTACTCTCATCACTGTCGAGAGCCGCATCGCCACACCCGCCAAATCCCATATTGACTGACAAGAACTCCATATATCGGTGATATTACTTATTGCACCAACCTAATTTAGTTGATCTCAATTAATAAAGCCCACATAGGAAATTCTTACATACAGAAGAACTAAGATCAAATATAGAACATAATACTATAAAATAATATAAAAAATGAATAGATGCAAAAAAAAAAAAAGATTTTAGAATTAATTTATAATATTTTTATTAAAATATTTGATAGATAATCCTCTTAAAAACACTTATATAGAATAAGTTTTGAATAAAAAAACTTTTGGAATAAAAACCTATAAACGCACCCTATGGTACATATTAAAATTAATTCAAATTATCAAATTTGGATAAAAATAATTCGCAATACTTTGAGGATTATCTCATAATATTTCACTTCACATATGGACTCACCAACAAAATAATATTCATATTATCACAAAATTTAAATTTCATCTTTAAGAGCCTCCAAAACCTTTCATTAGAAAAAAAAAAAAAAAGAGATGAGACAGTTGAAGAGCCACGGATGAAAGTGGAAGGACTTTCCCTCTGTTAGAGGGCTCCATTAAATTATTCATTAATTTGTTTGTCTACCCTCATATGATATAGTTAATGTTTTTCGGTATTAAATTAATTATGGTGATTATTAAACATGTAGGTGAGATGATTGGAGTCTCTTTTAGCTTAACCAAGGGTCTCGAGTTCGAGCCCTGGGAACATAGCTATGCTATATGGTAGAGCTTTACTGTCCTTGTGGTTTATCCCGATTCGAATGGGTATTAGTCTAGATGTGAAATGATTTAAAGGTGTCTTTCGTGTGTGCATAAACCCATTTAAGACACCTCATAACTTGACAAAAAAAAAATAATTACCATGTAAACACTAAGATCTCCCATATCAAATTTAATCTTGCATGTGACATCATCTCCTCAATATTATCATATTAATATATAGTCTGTTGGTATAATTACAATACTACAATTCAATTGCAAGTGCTCCAACAACTCACCCTACTGTAGACCCCAAATTTTAAGGCTTAGGATTTCTTTTTTCTTTTGTGGGAGGCAATCCCACATTGGAAATTTACAAATGAAAGAGGTGTAGACCCCACATTTTGAGGCTTAGGATTTTTTTCCTTTCATGGCGCAATCCCACATCGAAATTTATGCTTGTGTTTCCTCTTTTCTCTAAAGCGCCCTCTCCCTCGATTTGGAGGATGAAAAGCGAAACCATGTGTCTGCTTCCACCAAAAACTGGAGACCTTAATGTCCCTTGATTAATTTTTTTTTTTTTTGGAGAATAAATTAAGGCATGGACCTATATAATTTAGACTCTATTAGTTCCTTAAATTTATTTTTTTAAGGAGGCTACAAGGCTTTCCCACATCGGTGAGGTCCTAAGCTGGGCCCCAAAGCCAGCGCTTCGGGCGGTCTCTATGAAATTTATTCAAAAGAATTAGGAGACAATCCCAACTTTGAGGTACTGTAGCCTTGAGAGGCGGTTCGGTCCGGCGAACTACCCGGGCCTACCAGGTATTTTTTTTCTTGACTTTCTTTTATTATTCTTTTATATAGTTTTTTTTATTAATTGTCTTGTATATATAATATATTAGTCATTTAATTTATAGTCTTATTATTTTATTTTCCTTGTAAGTATATTGTTGCTTTTTGTTTATTTAATTAAATTGGTTGTTGTTGTTGTTTTTTTTTTTTTTTTTTAATTCAATTTATTTTTCCTTAACATATGAAGTATCACCCACCCTTAATTTAATAAAATCCCCAAAAAAAAAAAAAATTCAAGTTCTAAATTTTCATTTCTCAATTTTAAGTGTCCAAATTTCAAATTTCTCATTTTCTAAAATTCAAATTTTCAATTTTAAAATTCAAGTCCTCCAAATTTAAAATTTAAAATTTCAAAATTTCAATGTTTCAATTTCAAATTTACAAATTCCTAATTTCAAAAATCAAGTGTCATAATTTCAAAAATTGCTTCCACAATTTCCAATTTCCAATTTCCAATTTTAAAGTTTATAATTTCAAATTTACAAAATTAATAATTTCAAAATTCAAGCGATCAATTTCAAATTTCTAAATCTCCATTTCAAGATTCAGTTGTTCTAGTCTTAAATTTTGAAAATTCCTAATTTTTAAATTTCAAGTCCCAAAAAATCTCAAATTTCAAATTTCAACTTCAAACTTCAATTTCAAACCGATCTTCAAAAATCTCAAACACACGGTTAATTATACAATTCCAATAAAATGGAATATTTGGGAGTTAATTTGTGTAACATATAAATGAGCTTGGGTGGGGCCCGACATTCCATATATCATTTTAATAAATAATTTGACATATGATTTATAACCAATTTCTAATTGAATGTGAATAGTTTGTATTTGTTATTCTTATTTAACGTTGTTTCGATTGATACGCTTCTAACATGCCCGTCCAGGGTACACATTTTAAATCGACTTTGCTTGATTATTTGTTATATATGCTACGTCTTTGTATATTGTTATTGTTTTATCTTAGGTATTCATTAGTTGATTAGTCAAAGCCATATTTTCTTTAGTTTGTTTAGTAGAGAGCTGACTTTAGGGGCTTAAAGGGGTCTTCTGCAACCCCAGTCGTGCGCTTAAGATAAGAAGCGACCTTCGGACCTAGACTGTTTTCTAGACACTGCATTTTCTTATCAGGAGTCACATTTTGGGTTTTTCTTTCTTATTTTGTTTTCCCTTTTAAAATAAAAAACAAAAAATAAGTGGCGACTCCAAACCGTTTTCAAAAAAATGGTTTTTTTTAAATAAAAAAAAAACGAGTATCGCCTTTTTAGTGGGAAACACATAATAGCAAAAAATGCGGGGTTCACAAAATGATGACTCCACTGGGGACAATGAGGGTCAAGCTTGAATACAAATTAGGGAAAATGTGGAGTTTGATTGATTGATTGATAGATACTTCTTTTTATGCTTTTTGTGTATAGCACATTGAGAATTTTGACTAGGCAGTTGTATCTTTCGTATGTCTAATTGTTTGTATCATTAGTGGTCGGTGACTTAGTCGGTCGATTCTTTTGTTCATCTTGTTATGTCACTTTTTTTTTCATTGTTTGTTATATGCACATCATGTTCATCTTATACTCTTACTTAGATTATGTGTAGATGTGGATGATATACTTGCGTTTTGCATGACTGTATGTTGCATGACTACCTTTCTCCTGCATGGTGCTTATGCATGTCTATGTAGGGTGCACATGTATCCCTTATCCAAACCTCTAGTCTCGATTAGAGCTTTGTGTCTCTTGATTTTGTGTTTGCCGTTGGAGACTTGTTGCTCCTTGCTTGCTTTTCGACCGAGTTAGTGACTAGGAGTAAGGTCTAGTGATGGGCTATATCCATGTTTGTGAGCATTTTGGATGTGGCCGACATATTGATGCTGAGGAGTCCGATCTTCGAAGACTTGTATAGCCCAGAGCTAAATTTTAGGATACTTTTGTGACCAGTGTGCATTTTCTGGTTTAGATGTCATTTAGGTTTTTCGTATGCACCCACACATACATTGTACACTTAGTTTATTCCTGAGTGTTGATGTGTGGAGTTGATGACCACCTTGCATGGAAGCGCCCCGTCTCTTCGGAGACGTGTAGGAGGTTGTGTACCACTGGAGGGTACAATCGCTCCTGCTAGGGACCCCTTTAAAAGACTACCTACCCTTGTCTTTTTAGAGCCACCATTGACCTTCTAGGTTGAGTTTAGATCCCTGCGATTAGGAGCAAAGTCCTACCCAGTGGAGTGCGTCTATGAGCCTTCCCGAGGGCCGGTTTGTCATGATATGGATCGAATTCCTCTATTTTGGTCTCACCTATAGGGTATATAGAGATTTGATCGGAGTATTGAGCCCGGTGGGGGCAATTTTGTGCATAGTGATGGATTGCTTATTTCGGTTCATTATAGCAGTTCTTTTGGTTCGACATGGACTCCACTTTATTTATTACGGTTACACTTCGGGATTCACGGCCTGGCCCAGGACCATCTTCGTAGGTTAGAGTTGAGGGTAGATTAGTACGTGCATCAGATCAAATAGATATGGATCAACATGCAGCGGTTATTGAAGCGACTTCTTTGCCTTATCGTGCGCTCCGGGATCTGATACATGGCTGTCAGGAGGATTGGGCAGTAGACCCAGCGGCCCCCGGCCACGGGAGGATGCACTCGAGTTTGACATGGGGCACCACTTCACCTCCACCTCCACCTCCGTCGGTAAGCCGTGGCACCACCACCTATCCCTCGGGGCATCATTGTGTCAGGAAGATTACATGGGGTGATCCGACCACATGCGACTATTCTAGTTCAGACTATCGGTGCTTCTGATGATTGCATACAGAGAGTAGAGCAGATGCTTAGACAGTTGAGAGTTGCAGAAGGTATGGATGTGTGGGATGGATTTGATAGTGCACCTATGACCCCACTACCGCCTAAATTTCGGATGCCTGACATGGAGCGGTATACAGGTAGAGGATGTCCACGTACTCATTTAGGATATCACGGTCACCCGGCGGTGGCATGAGCTGGTTTGCCACGCAGGCGTTTAGTAGTGACTTAGGAGGATCTTGCCAATGAGTTTATCAAACCAGTTCTCTTTCGGCCAACGTCATAGAGCGTCACTAGGAGAGCTTGAGGCTATGAGCGAGGACCTTATGAGGCGCTGCATCATTCATCTCAGTTGGAGGAGAAGGTTATTGAATGATTATTAGTCCATCACGGAGAAGGCGATTAGCATGATCATGAGGTTCTGACTGATTCGCTAGACATCTTAGTAGATCTGGAGTTATGGATTCTGAGCTTTGATAGAGGCATTGTATGAGTATCGAGGATGGTATGGAGTGCGGTTTATGGTCGGATTCTTCCTCTTACGATAGTAGGGGAAAGCCATCTGTGGATCATATAGACCGGGGAGGTAGGAGCCATCGGTTCCTTTGGGCATGGGGCACCGAGCCTCGTGTGCATCTATCTGCAGTGCATAGGACTTCCCTCGCTGGGGGTTCGGTTTAGTATAGACCTTCCATACCACCTCGGTAGTTTAGGTTACCGGCTCCATATACTCCACAGCCTTGAGTTCTGTTGCCGCGAGTTGTGGAGAGACCACCTATTGCTCCGAGCGCCCATAGTTCCTACACAGCAGCCTAGACAGCTCAGACACTTTACTCCACTAGGCATGCCTTTGGGTGAGGTCTTACAGGCATTGTGTGGCTATTTGGATTGCTCGGTCCGGTAGCATGAGGAGCCGTGCAGTAGTTGTTCACCCCTACATTTCGGATGGACCTACATTTGTACTTATCATGGGATTACTGGACATACTATACGGATCGGTGGGCGCTTTGAGACACGCTATTCGGGACTTGATTGACCGAGGTGTGTAGTTGGAGATTTATGCACGCCTCATCAGGAGAGTGTATAGTACATGTAGCTGTGGGCGTATAAAGGCACCAAGTGAACTTAATATTTTTAGGAGTTATTAATAAGGATGAAAATATGAAATGATAAATTTATGGAACCAGGAATTTTGGTACTAAAACAAGAGTAAAGTGTAATTGTCATAAGGATATGAAAATCATTAAATGAGTAGAGATGGGCCATAATAGAAATAGCAAGAGTCGATCTTGCAATATTAAAGATCAGAGCCCTTTTGCAATTAAGGTATAAAAAATGATATGGAAGTCATAATGTGAGAAGATAGGATGCAAAAATTGAAATAAAATAAGTTGATTTGCAAAAATTAAAAGGATGAAGAACGTAAGCGATTAAGGTATAAATGGGATTACAAATGTGATGAGACAAACAAAATCCAAACTCATTTTGTCTCATAAAAGCTAGGAGCTCACGTTTTGGAGAGAGGAGAGAAAAAGAGCAAGGAGAGGAAGAGGAGGAAGAAGGAAGAGAAGAAGGAGAAGAGAAGAAGGCCAAACCAAGGTATGTTTTGTCTTGAATTCATGGGTGTTTTGGATTCCTAAGGTTTGGGTTGGAGGAATTGTTACTCCTTTGTCTGGGGTTTTGGAAGAATCACCCAAACCCTAGATTTTGTTGAGTTTGTAGGTAAAACCTGATTGGTGTAAAATAAACATGGAATCATCATATTTATATGGTTTATAGAAGGAATTGGTGGACCTTTGGTTGAATTCATAATATTTTCAGCTAGGGTTTTGTGGTTATGAATTTCAAATCACAATTCAAGTGTTGTGGAGTTGTTTTGAGTTAGATTTCATGTGGTTTTTGAGGTATTATGGAATAGTTGTAAAAAAGAGAATGTTGGGTTTTTAAAGGGAATGCTGTCAAAATTTTTGTAAAAACCCATGTTCTTGTTTTGGATATAGATTAAGTTATAATCATCCAAATCAATTGATTCCAATTGGTAAAGAACCATAAGAGATATGACTACAAATGTATATAAGGGACCAAAAGCAAATTGTAGCTCTAAGGTTCCCAAATACGGACTGAAAGGTGAGCTCGTGTAGCTCACTGATTATGCTCTGTTTTGGGTATGGTTGTAGTGTTTTGGTCATAAGTGGAGTTTCACTCATCCAAATTGAGTGATTCAAAAATATGGGTAAAATATACTTCTAGGGGAATAAGTTAGCTGAAGGAAGTGCAAGCAAATTGTAACCCCAAAGTGCCCAGAAATTTTTCCAAGTGGAGCTATGTGCAGATTCTGTTATGTCAATTTGAGTAATCTAGATATAAAATACAATAACTTGAGTTTTGGTGATCCAAATTGGGTGATTCCAATTGGAGAAGAGCAACCAGAACCTATGCTTCAAATGAGTGAAGAAAAAAATTTCCAATTTATGGAGTTAAGATCCACAAAGCAAGGATAACAGTAGGTGATTCAGTGAGTTAACCAAATTGGCATCAAAAACATGTTGTAACTTGTGTTATGTGGTTGAGGGCTTTAGAAGGAATTTTAAATTGAAAATTTAAGGAGTGTCGTTGGATATAAAGACTGATCTGGAGATTTTCATAATTTTTGAAGACCTTTTGAATAATTTTTGGGTAATAAAGTCCATAGAGTATTGTTGGAAAAAAGTTGCCAAAATGAGTGGTTTTTTTTTGTTAGGGTTTTTTTAGTGCACAAGGGTAAATTGTTAATTTGGATTTATATGAATGTTGTGTGACCCTAAAGTGACTTGCGTGTAAATACGTTAAGTTTTCACGCTATGCGCTAGGCGTGTACGTTGCCGTATTAGTTGAGTGTGTAGGCTAAAAGCAAAGGCGGGAAAGTAGTGGAGTTGTGCTCAAGTTTAGGAAACAAGAGGTGAGTGTAAACTGATTTTGAAAATTGAGTTTTAAAAGTGAAAGATTTTTAATGTTAAAATGAAAAGTTTAATGTAAATGTTTATATATGTATATTAAATATGTATGCATATGTTAAGGCATTATAGAGTTAAAAATATGTAAAGAATGCATATGTGTTTTAATGATAAAGTAAAGGATTTAAATGGATTTATAAATGTATTTTGAAGAAATGTTTCTTGATGGATTTACCCTAACCTATATAGTATTATAGTGATGTCGATTTAGTATAAGCGTGTAAGTTTAGAGGCAAACACAATTAGGTTACTAACGGAGGAAATAGATTTTAGTGTAATATCCTTGCACGTGATAATGTGCTATGGTAAACCACTATGCAAGGCATTGAGAGTTTCTCATGACATAGTGGTTATGTTGGATTGAAATGTCCCTCATAGTAGTGCAGAAGCGTTCGGTGTGTTTCTCCATAAGGTACCAAAGTAGAAAGAAAGTGTAAAGCATAAATTGGTTTTTAATTGTATAAGTATTTATTACTTTGATATATCACGAAAATGTTGTCTAAAATGAAAATGTACACTCAAGGCTCCTTTAGCTCACGCACCTGTATGTTTCAAAACATTTTGGGGACTAGAGACGGGTGTGCCGTGAGCATCCCCTGTATGATGGAGTCGAGCCATGTCGAGAGACGGCGCATGTATTTACGTGTATATACATTTTTCATATTGTATATGTTGAATATTTTGTCATGTATATATGTATATATGTATATATTTTGAAAATGAACTACAACGGGCTTTGATCCTCGATGGGCGAGTGCGTAAATGTGTCGACTTAAGTCGACTCGAAGCCCAATCCTTTTATAAAGCGTGCATGGAATTGAAGAAGTTTTGAATGTTTTGATGATTGAAGTAAATAAATGTATATGTGTATATATTGTGCTTGATTGAGTTATGAATGGAGTCAGAAAGAACGGAAGTTGAGATTAGAAAATTGAGTGTTTTTAAATGTTTCCACAGGTTTTTGTAAATTTGGGAAGTCCGAAAAATAGAGGAAACTCTGGCCGATTTTTCTGAAAAATCTAAGTGTTTGAAAAAGAAAGAAAAAAAATATATATACCACTTCGCTTTCGCATTATTTTCTAAAGATATGTTAAGGATTGTAAAGGGGTTCGCTCCATGGATTTTATTTGATTGTTTTGAGGAAAAGTTTCTATATCCGTTGGAGTGCCGGGAGGTCCCCACGGGTTCATGAGATTAATTCGGGTGGGGATCCTTCGGGAGACTGACTAACATTAGTTCTAACCCTAGCCGGAGCTTACTCTACACATGCGGTTCCTCCTCAATGGGAGGTATTAAATTTCATTATTGATTTGTTGAGTCAGGATCGCATGATATGTTGTCGCTGGGATGATTAGAGATCGAGCCCTGCTGTTTGGATGATAAGTTATAGCGATGATGGGGTTCATGAGGTGTTTGACCATGGGTTACTCACGTGCCGTTTGGCGCGAAGGGCATTAAATGGTTGGATCCAGGAACCTAGGCTAGTGACTTTGCCTTGTTATAGTGTTCAGACTCCTTTTATTTTGGCTCCACAGGGCCGGTTGATACGGAGATCGGTATGTTATCGGAGGAGGTAGAGTGGTCGGGCAATGACCTCGGTTCCATCTGGCCAAGATCACGATACTACTAGAGCGAGACTATGAGAGGATGATGAGATCATCAAGCGACTCACAGTACACGTGCTCGTATCTTTGTTGGAGTTTGTTGGCTTCCTCTACCACCTATAGAGGAGCTTTGATTAGGTCTTTAGTCGGATTCGAGTTGACATGACCATCTCGGAGGGCAGTGCCATACTCCGCAGAAATTTGAAAGTGAAGCCAGGTTGCATTGTTTTCTGCGAGGTTGACACCTCGGTTCGGACCACTCGACCTTTGCATATATCAGTTGGTTGTTTAGGTCGTCGTGTTCCATCTGTCCTCTTAGACAATGGATCTTCTCTAAATGTTTGTCCACTTGCCACTGCAATTGCTCTAGGATATGGGCCCACAGATTTTGAGCCATCTACATGAAGCAGTGAGCTTATGGCGGTACTCGTAGGAGATTGATGGTACCTTGACTCGGTGATGATTAGGCGGTCGTTTTTAGGTTATGTTTAGTTTTGAGGATCCCGTATCCTTTAACCTACTCTTAGGCCGCCCATGGATTCATAGTCTTGGTGCTACTCATCTTGCTGTTTGGAAGGTGAAGTTCATTCATGATGGTCAGTGATCACTATTTCATCACGGGAGAGGGCACATTTGACACGAGCGGTATTGGAGATTAGCATGGGGGTGATGGTTGCTTATGGCCGGTTTGCTTTTGATTAGATCACGGACCATGGGCCAGGATTTTGTCGGGTCGGTACCCATGTCATTTGATCAACATAGCAACACGGTCGTTTTGGACATGATGAGGAGCATGTCATACATGCATGGTTTAGGTTTAAGGCGTCGTCAGCATGGTCGTAGCGAATTTATCACAGTTTTGGACCACGACCCACCCTTTGGTTTAGGATTTGTACTCGTAGAGGCGGACTTGATGCATGTACGGTGCGCCGAGGAGAGGGTCGGATCTCCGACTTCATCACATTCCATTTGACTATCCTCTTCGTCCGCTACGAGTTTGAGGTTGGTATTATTTTGTGAGGAACTTGAGCCATTGGCCGTCGATGGATCGATTGATGAGCCTCTTTGATATCGGCATGTTGTTGCGCAAGCTTTTTCACGACTTGAGTTCACGTGATGGGAGCTTGACACTTCTACCACCTTGGTAGCTCCTCGGCACCACTGGGTGGTCTAATTATTGCTCACTATGTGTGCTTTCTTTGATGAGATAGCTGATTGTAAGAAGTGTTGTAAGGGTTATAGCAATCGAAGCTGATTATGATGAGAACTCTCCGGATGTAGTTGTCGTTGGCAGGAGCGGTCGCACTTAGTTATTTTCTTGTGCTTGCTTTGAGAGATGATGAGGATGCTCATCTTGCTTCAGGATGATGATCTCTGATTCACAGGGTGATGTTATTGTTGGACATGTTATTGGGAGAGTCGATCTTTGTGGATTTCACTTTCTTTTGATGTTTTGTCAGGATTTGTTTCACGTTCCGATGATGTACTTGCCTTTTCATCTATGGATTTGAACATTTTCGAGTATTCACCTGTCTCTTTTATTGATGATATTGATGCATGTGCACCTTATTCACCCACATCACATATTCATGATATTGATGATGAACTGCGACCTGATTTTGATGATAGCTGCAGGTGACTCGAGACATAGCTTCTTGATGAGCGAGTTTCACCTCCTTTTGATGACCTTGAGACAGTTGACTTTGGTATAGTAGACCAACCTAGAGAGATGAGGATTGGTACCACTTTGTCTGCAGATGAGAGGGATAGTTTGCTTAGGTTACTCAGATCATACTTGGATGTTTTTGCATGGTCGTAGCGAGGGCGTACCGGGCCTCGGCCAGCCATGGTCGGCATCATCTACCGCTTGTGCCACATGCTAGACCGGTTAAGCAAAAATTGAGGCGATTACACCCTCGATGGAGTTTGGGTGAAGGAGGAGATTCAGAAACAACTTAGTGTTGGCTTCTGTCGGTGGTCCGGTACCACAGTGGCTAGCTAATGTCGTCACACTGTTCTGGGGCGGCAAGGTTAGGTTGTGTGGACTTTGAAATCCTGTGAAATTTAGCCCGAGGATGAGATTTTCCTCTCCCACATATTGACATGCTTGTTGATATCTTTAACGAGGGCATGCGTATTGTCTTTTTATGGATGGATTCTCTGGTTATAATCAGATTATGATGGCTCCAGGGACGGGGGAGAGGCATCTTTCATCCAGCGAGGTGGGGCACCTCTTTGTTATAGAGTCATGCCGTTTGGGTTGAAAAACGCAGGTGCTACCTATCAGAGAACAGCTACTACACTGTTTCATGACATGATTTACAAGGATGTTGAGGTCTATGTAGATGATATGATTGTGAAGTTCCGTGATAGGGCAGATCACTGGGTAGCTCTAGAGCGCTTTTTCCAAAGGATCAGATGCTTTAGATTGACACTGAATCCCAAGAAGTACACTTTTGGAGTGACTTTTGGGAAGCTCTTGGGCTACATGATTAGTGGGAAAATTATTAGAGCGGATCCTGATAAGATCGTTATCATGACATGTCTCCACCATGGGCGAGGCGAGATCAGGGGTTTCTTGGGTGTTGGGTTGCAATATATTAGCGAGTTTATTGTTAGGCAGCCGGTACTTGTGAGCTATCTTTCGACTACAAGAAAAAAAAACAACTAAGGTTTGGGATGGTCAGTGCACACCAGCGTTTAGCGAATTAAAGTATTTGCTTTCCCCTCACATTTTGGTACCTCCCAGCACGGGCGACCTCCTTGTTATATTTGTCAGTTTCAGATGTCGCTTTAGGGTGCATGCTAGCCCAGCTTGATGATTCCGGTAGGGAGGCGAGCTATCTATTACGAGGTAAGAGGATGTTAGAGTATGAGACGGGTACATTATGATTGGTAACTACGCTTGGCTTTTAGTTTGGGCCACTTTCGGAGATTAAGACATTACATGACAAAGTATTAGTGCGCGACTTGTTTCTCGTTTAGATCCTTTGAGATATACGTTTGTGAGGCCGGTTTGGCTTGAGACTTGTAGGGTATTATACTTGGCGGAGTTTGATATTGTATGTCACTTTCGAAGTCTATAAAAGTGTGTTAATAGTAGATCCGCAGCTCTTGGCTTATTGTGATGAAATGATTGATGATGATTTTCGGATGGGGAGATCGCGAGGGTGACTAGTTTGTACGGATTTGGGCGCGTAATAGCACGATGGTCTGGCTAACCATTTAGGATGTATAGGATAAGTGTTACATTGATTTCTCCGCATGGCGATCATATCGAATCGATTCGTTTGGTCTTCTGCGGTCGTTATCGGAAGCCCACGAATAACATTGTTAGTATAAGGCAATATATCAGCGGTTAGAGCGCACTTGAGCTCGGATTGAAAGATGGAGATATTCGGTGGTCCTAATCTAGTGATTAGACAAATCCGGGGTGATTGAAGGCAGGATGTGAAGCTTAGGCCATATCATGCCTATTTAGAGTTACTAGTAGGGGTTTGTGACTTGAGCTACACTCACCTACCTAAATGCGAGAATCGAGTTCATAGATATACAATTTACTTTGGCTTCCATGATTGACATTCACGGAAGGTGTAGTAGTTCGCCCCACATAGTTGAGACTAAGAAGTGTTCTTGCTTATTGTTGCTTAATTGAGTCGAGTTTTGATGATGGTTTCTTAGTGGTATCTGCGATATTTATCAGTTTCTTAAATATGACACATACCACAGGCGTGAAGTGAAGACCCGAGAGACCGAGAAGGCTTTGAGGCGGAGTTGGCCTTGCGCTTTGTGATACATGGAGGGACACTATATAGGCGTACACCTGATGGTGTGTTATTGTTGTGCTTGGATCGGTCGGTTGATCGAGACGTGAGGAGAATCCATGAAGTTTGTGGGCCCCACATGGGAGGACATATGTTGGCTCGTAGATTATGAGAATTTGGCTATTTTGGTTGACCGCGGAGATGATTGTTGTTAGTTTGTTTGAGATGTCTGAGTGTCGGATCATGGAGATCTCATACATGTTCAACCATCGAGTTGCATGTGAACCTCATGGCGCGTTTCAGGTTTGGAATAGTGTATTAGGAGATTTGTGAAGTCTTCTGTAGTGGTCATGAATTCATTCTAATTATTTATTGATTATTTCACAGTGAGTGGAAGCCACTTCTTATACAAACTAAATGTGGCCAGAAGTGGCCACCTTTATCGAATCGCATTATCATAAATGTAGGTTCTCAGTAGAGTTGATATCGGATAGAGGTGTGCATTTCGAGGTGAGAGATTTGACACTTTGTCTGAGAGATATGGCATCGACATCACGGATCTGTCTGCGTATGGCCCAAAGTAGACAAATGGGGTAGCTGAGCCGCGAGACAAGAATATTAAGAAGTTAGCAAGATGATTGAGACTTCTTGAGACTGGTCAGAAGCTTCCTTTCGCATTATGGGCGTATTGCACCTCCTTTTGCACTTCTACAGGAGCCACACCTTACTCTCTAGTTTATGGCATGGAGCGGTTTGCCTCGTTGGGATGAGATCGATCCTTGGGGGGAGTAGCCACTGGAGGCCGAGCGAGATTTGGGGGGCGGAGTGGGTTCGGTCACGAGGCTTGGTGACCTTTGTTAGATGAGAGGAGATTGAGATTCTTGACCATCGGGCTTACCAAGGAAGATGACTTAAGCTCTTTCAAAGCGGGTCGAAGCCTGAACCCTTCTGTTGGCGATTTAGTTTGAGTCCTCGGAGGATTAGTCAACGACTGGGGAAGTTTAGACCATTTGGAAGCGGACCTTACATTATTAGAGAGTTGACCTGGGGAAATTTGCCAGTTTGATGGACTTGGGTGGAAACCAATTCTCAGTAACCCAATGTGGATCAACTGAAAAAGTTTTACGTTTGAGACCTTGGTTGCGGGATGGGTGGCCATCATTTCGAGTTAGCCATATACCTTACACATTTTTACCGTTGCTGGCCGGTAGGCCTCCGTGCGGTGGCCTATTTTTTTCTCTTATAGCTGCGCACCTTTTCATGCACACAGGATAGGGGCCACTGGTGTGTGGATGCCTTGGTTAAGGTCTTCGGAGTTATGGACACATTGACATGTTCTTTATATCGCCTTACCATTCACTTCCTTGTATCCGTTTCATTTCACTGGTTCTATGTTTTCACCACTTTCTTTCTCGACTACGTTCTATCTCATTGCTCCTTGAATTGGTGATCTATTCATTTTATTGCATGGGGTTTGTCATGTCATCCGCCACTCATTCCATCGACATTTATTCGAGACTTTTAGTTTAGAAACTGTTTTTCAGTGGGTTGTTTTTATTGTACTTCGTGCTTGGAGATATGTTCATTTTATTGCCATATTGGTTTTGTCTCTCATTGTTTCATTCGATGCATGGCAAAAAAACAAAAAGAAGCAAAAAAAAGCAAAAACAACAAGAAGAAAACAAAAAAAAAGAAAAAAAAGAAAAAAAAAAAGAAAAGAAAAAATATATAAATAAATGCGCACGATATATGTATTAGTATAAGTATTCCTTGAGTTCGTATGGATTTATGAGGATCGTATCTTTAGTGTATGTATTACTTGTAGGGTTATTGTGTGAGACAAAGGATCCTAGTATCATGTGTTTACTTTGAGATTTTATTAGTGTGGTATATGGGATGTTAGATCCTCCTAGGGGCTCAGGAGTTGCGTGTCATATTCATCGTCAATTTAATCGATGACATGTCTTCCCCCCACGTGCGGTGATTTGGGTGGGTTCATCATATCATCATCAGTTTTCCATCTTTGTTATTTATCTTCTCGACTTCATACCTCTCATTTTCACATTTATCACCCTCATATATTTATTGATTTCGAGTTTGATGTTTCACTCTACATTCTTTTCCTCTTACCTATCTTACCACATGTTACACTTTTTGCATTACATCATTATTATTAACACTTCCATTGGATGTTCTTGTGTCCATGGCTCTTGGAGCTTCTTATGCATGTGGTTCAGGGCATAGAGTTGATCATTGGGTGTTTGAGCCTAGTTTTCCTTCATTTCTTTATCTTATCACCACTAGCCTACATTGTAATTCGAGTGTGTAAGACCACTGAGACCATGGGATTTAACGTTTTCTTTGACATCATTTACTTTGATAGGTATTTGAGACTTGGTCGATATTTGGACATTATTATGTGGCTTTTTCTAGGAGATGCCTTGCTAGCATTGGGATCCATTTCTAGTTACGGTTCTAGATGACCCGAGGTTGCCTTTTTTTATTAGGGGATGCAGAGATTTAGACTGATTCCTCGATATGCCATCTTGGGAGCATACCCCTATATGTCGGGATCATTTGGATGTGTTTGTTTGTGTGAAATGATTCTTGTTGAGATGTTGAGCCATATTTTGATGTTGGGGGTTTCATTACATCTCAATTGGATAAACATATATCATACTTGACATCACTCTCTTCCAGAGATCATCAGGAATTTGTTTGTTTATGCATACAATCGTTATCGAGAGGATAAGTCTTGTTATGACATTTTCGGGATTTCATCATTTTTTTTATAGATGCCATACTGGGGCATATCCCCTATCTGTCAGGATCATTTGGATGTGTTTGTTTGTGTAGGCGATTCTTGCGGGAAGTAATCGAGCCATATTTTTGATATTTTGGGGTTTCATCGCATCTCTATTGGATGACATACACTTAATTATGCTTGGGCACATCCCTTATCGCCAAGATCATCGGGAATTTGTTTGTTTATTACTGCAATCGTTATCGAGAGGATGAGTCTTGTTATGACATTTCGAGATTTCATGTGTTTTGATAGATGCCACTGCTTGGGGCATATCCCTTATCTTTAGGGATCATTTGGACATGGTTGGTTTGTCTAGACAGTTCTTATCGATGATATGAGCCATTGTTATGACATTTTTGGACTTCATCATGTTATGTTGAATGTCATATTGGGGCATACCCCTCTAACTTCGCCTTTACTATCTTCAGTTCAGGCGTTCAGACTTCGCCTCTATATGGATCAGATGTTCAGACTTCATATGCATCACATTTGCTAGGCGCAGCGAATTGAGCGGTCGAGACTTCATCTTACGCATATCGGGCGTTCGGACTAGCCTTTATATGGATAAGATGTTCGAGACTTCATCCTACATCACATTTGCTATACGGCCCGGTCGAGGCGTTCGAGGCTTCGTCTTATATCGGGCGTTCGAGACTTACGCCTTTATATGGATAGATATTCGAGACTTCATTTTATACATTCGCTAGCTCAGCCCGAATTCGAAGACGTTTAGACTTAGTCTTACGCATTAAGTTGGAACCGCGCTTTATATGGATAAGATGTTCGGACTTCATACGCATCATTTGCTAACGCCGCAATGAGTCGGAGCGATTGGACCGTCTTAATATCGGCGTTCGGACATACCTTTATATGGATCGGATGTTTGGAACTTCATACAATCACATTTAACTAACCTGGCGAATTGAGGCGTTCGGACTTAAAATCTTACGCATATCGAGGCGTTCGGACCGCTATATGGATCGAGATGTTTAGACTTCACTCGCATCACATTTTCTATACAGCCGAGTCAGACGTTCGGACTTGTCTTACGCATATCGGGCGTTGGACCGCCTTTATATGGATAAGATTTTCGGACTTCATCTGCGCGTCATTAAACAACTTCAGTCGGGCGTTCGGACCGTCTTGCATATCGAGTTCGGACTTCGCCTTTATATGGATCGGATGTTCGGACTTCACCTATATTATGTTTGCTACTTTTTATTTGTCGGACGTTCGGACCGTCTTCTACATATCGAGCATTGGGACTTCGCCTTTATATGGATCGGATGTTCGGACTTCATACTGCATCCACATTTGCTGCTCTGACAAGTCGAGACCTGTTCGGACTTTGTCTTAACGTATCGGGAGTTCGGACCGCCTTTATATGGAATAGATGTTCGAGACTTCATACGCATCACGATTAGCCTTTCAATGAGTCGGGCGTTCGGACTTAGTCTTGCAGTAGCGGAGTTTAGACCGCCTTTATATGGATCGGATGTTGGACTTCACATATCATATTTGCTAGCACCGCGATTAGGCGTTCGAGACCGTCTTCTATATCGGGCGTTCGGACCGCCTCATATGGATAAGATGTTTGGACTTCTTTGCATCACATTTTCTAAGCCTTGAGTGGACGTTCGGACCGTCTTCTACATATGGCGTTCGGACCGCCTTTATATGGATTAGATGTCGAGACTTCATACGCATCACATTTTTCTATCCTGATGGAGTCGGGCGGATTCGGGCTTCATCTTACGCATATCGGGCGTCGGACTTACGCACCTTTATATGGATCGGATATTCGGACTTCATCTACGCATCACATTCGCTAGCCGCAGTAGTCAGACGTTGGACTTTGTCTTCTACATATCGGGTGTTCGGACTTCGCCTTTATGGGTCTTCGGACTTCATCTGCATCACATTCGCTAGCTCAGCAGGTCAGACGTTCAGACTTCGTCTTCTGCGTATCAGGCGTTCAAACTTCGCCTTCATATGGATCAGATGTTCATACTTCATTTACATCACATTTGCTAGCACAGTAGGCTAGACATTCTGATGCCTTCACCATAGTTTAGAACTCTTAGATTTCATCTTTATCAGAGATATATATCGCTACCAATATTCATGGTCATTATCATCGCACACTTTGATCACATGGTTTATTTCAATTGTCGTACTCTCCGCTTGCTAGCTCATGAGTTTCTCGATGACGGGTGTTGATAGCTATACAGTACACATGACCATTCTAGTACCCATGGGCGGGCTGACTTCCGCTCGTTTAAGATTTTGATACAGGTTTGACCTTTGAGAGGACCTTCTTAGATGGAGGTTGGATCTATATCATGGGCGGGACTATAGGTTATCTTTTTTTTTTTTTTTTGTCCACTCTTAGGGTGTCTAGGGTCCTCTTGTCTTTGCTTTAGTGTCCCTCTTTGATACTTTTGGGGTCTCTTTTTTATTAATTAAGTTCATCTCGCCGGCTCACTTTTCACACATTAGTTACTTCATTGTTCATATTCGATTTACACTCATGAACTCTATCGAGGGCATATTTGTAGACCCCAAATTTTGAGGCCCAGGATTTTTTAACTTGTGGAGGCAATCGCGTTTGGAAATTCTGAGGAGAGAGGTGTAGACCAGCATTTTGAGAACTACGATTTTTTCCTTTGTGGGAGGCAATCCCACATTGGAAATTTACAAGGGAGAGATGCCTCCCTTTCCCTATAAAAGGGGTCCTCTCCCCCTTGATTTGGAGGATGGGAAAAAGGAAAACCATAGGCTTGCTCCACCAAAAAAAGGTTGGAGACCCTAATACCCTTAATTAATTTTTTTTTGAGAATAAATTAAGGTATGAGCCTATATAATTTAGGTCCTATTAGTTCCTTAAATTTATTTTTTTAAGGAGGCTATGGGTCTTCCCCCACATTGAGTGGGAGGTCTGAGAGTAATTATGAAAGTTTAAAGGTTTGAGGACCTTGGAGGAAATCTTGGCTCGGGACGATTTGGGAGACAATCCCAAGCTTTGGAGGGCAATTTCGGCAGGCGGTTCGGTCAGAGGAACTACCCATACTAGGTTTTTTTTCTTGACTTTCTTTTATTCTTCTTTTATATAGTTTTTTTTTATTAATTGTCTTGTATATATATTATATTAGTCATTTAATTTATAGTCTTATTATTTTATTTTCCTTGTAAGTATATTGTTGTTTTTTGTTTATTTAATTAAATTGGTTGTTGTTGTTTTTTTTTGTTTTTTTTAATTCATTTTATTTTTCCTTAACATATGAACTATCACCCACCCTTAATTTAATAAAATCCCCAAATTTAAAAAAAAAATTCAAGTTCTAAATTTTCATTTCTCAATTTTAAGTGTGCAAATTTCAAATTTCAAATTTCAAATTTCTCATTTTCTAAAATTCAAATTTTCAATTTTAAAATTCAAGTCCTCCAAATCTTAAATTTCAAATTTCAAATTTCCAATGTTTCAATTTCAAAATTGCAAATTCCTAATTTCAAAAATCAAATGTTATAATTTCAAAATTCAACTTCCACAATTTCCAATTTCCAATTTTAAAATTTATAATTTCAAATTTACAAAATTCATAATTTCAAAATTCAAGCGATCAATTTCAAATTTCCAAATCTCAATTTCAAGATTCAGTTGTTCTAGTCTTAAATTTTGAAAATTCCTAATTTCTAAATTTCAAGTCCCAAAAATCTCAAATTTCAAATTTCAACTTCAAACTTCCAATTTTCAAAACTTCAATTTCAAACCGGTCTTCAAAAATCTCAAACACACGGTTAATTCTACAATTCCAATAAAATGGAATCTTGGGGAGTTAATTTGTGTAACATATAAATGGGCTTGGGTGGGGCCCGATATTCCATATATCATTTTAATAAATAATTTGACATATGATTTATAACCAATTTCTAATTGAATGTGAATAGTTTGTATTTTGTTATTACACTAACATTGTTTCCCAATTGATAGCACTTCTAACGTCTTGTCAAATTACTGGCGTTTTTAAATATGACAACGATTATTTATTTATATTTGTCTTGCATGCTTTTGTATTGTTATTGCTTATCTTCGGTATTCATTAGTTGATTAGTCAAATGCCATATTTTCTTTAGTTGTTTAGTAGAGACCCGACTTTAGGGGCTTAAAGGGGTGCTACGCTTCCATCGTACCCAGCTACGATCGTAGCTTGACCCCGGATCTAGACTCGGTTTCCCACAATTTTGCATTTTCTTATCAGGTGTCACATTTAAGGTTTTTCTTTCTTATTTTGTTTTCCCTTTTAAAATAAAAAACAAAAAATAAGTGGCGACTCCAAACCGTTTTCAAAAAAATGGTTTTTTTAAAATAAAAAAATCGAGTCTCGCCTTTTTAGTAGGAAACGCATAATAGCAAAAAATGCGGGGTTCACACCTACATCTAATCAACTCTATCTAATTGCATCATCATTGTACATATTAGTATAATGCTTATGCCTACTAGATCTATGCAATTAGGCTACCAAAGTTGAGCATCAAAACCAAATATCCTATTGTTAAATTATTGTGAAAATTATTTGATATACTTGTTACACGATAATTCTAGAGACCAAAGAAAATGTCTTCACAACTTAGATTACTTGTTTTATCTTTTTCCCATGTGATACAATGCATGTTTGGTATGTCCTATATATTATGGATGGTCATGGAAGCCAATATTCTAGATTGAATCTACCTAATTTGAGATTCGTCATTATCTGTTTGGTTTAAGTATTTTCCAATGTTTTTATCAGTTGAAGACTTTGGACTTAACTGTTGTGGCTTGTCCAAGTTCTTATAGATTAACTAGTTATTGTTGAAACTTTAGCCTCCATTTTCTTTCAACTTTTTCTCCGATAGCCTCTTTTTCTTAAGTAAAAATAAGTGATTTTTTTTTTGTCATTCTTGGTCTAAAATCACTCATCTACATATATTTTATATATATTTTTTTCTTAATAAAGTGGTTATTCTACACAAATATAGGTTTTTATATGTATTTTCTTGATTTAGTCATCGCCTTAGTACGTGTATGATTATCGCCACCTTTATGCTCGTGTGGTTGTCGGCGTCTTGATCACGAAGAAGGGTGATGTATCGTATGTACGTGGTTTGATTTTGTCGTCGTAGTGAGAGTTTATTTGTGTTGAAGCGGTCCAGGCAGGCAAAATATATATCTGATAGAACAAGAAATCAAATCAATGGTTGTCAATATACTGTATAATTGGAGTAAAAGGTATTTTAGTCACAACAGTAATATCAAATGTATAGTCTCAATGATTAAATGTATAGGTTTTTAGTTGTTTCATTATGTTATTAACATGAATGTTGTCTCACCATTTATGGTTTTTAACGATTTTGATTCTATATTTCTATCAATGTATTGTTAGTTGGAACCAATGAAATTATTTTTATCTTAAAAGAAAAAAAACTAGTTATTATCGATTAAGCGGCACATGTACATTTGCATGAACCAAAGATATTATGTATATGTATATAGTAATTAATTTCAACTTTCTATTAATGGCGGCACATGCACGTGCTTTATAGATAATTGGAATATAAAATTGTCCAAATCATTAAGCATGAATTAAGTCAGCTTTAAGATCAACCCTCAAGTAGATTAAAAAAAAAAAGATCAACCTCAAGTAGCTATTTCTTCCATTGAATAAAGGACTAATAATATAAATGATGTCTCAATTTTTTGAGTTTTTCTATTTTGATGTGTAAATATATATATTTTCAATCAATTGCTTGACCTCTTAATTTTTTTGTCTAATGCAGTGCTTCCGATCAGTTAAAGCAAATTGGAATGCTGATTCAACATAGATCGAATCTACATCTAATTAGATGGCAAGTCGGGTCACATAAACATTGGAAAATTACTTAATCTTTAATGAAGTGAATAAAATGATAATGCTATTCTTTCCTCATCTATAACCAGTAAGCTAAATCTAAAACGTGATAAGGTTTTTACTATCTCTTTGTTGCAGTAAAAAGAAATTAACGGAATCAGCTCAATTCTTTGTTAAATCTCTTGTTGTAAGAATTGCAAATGGTCATCTTACCCAAAAATTCAAATATTAAAGTTAAAGATATTTGCATTTTATATAAGAAAAAAATGAATCGTTTGCGTGAACTCTTTCATTTAAGGGATATCTCAGCCCACTTGAATGTTCTATTACAAGAAGGATTCTTATACGACCAAAATAACCTCGCATATGTGGCACTAATCCACATAGTTCATATGATTCGTTGTTGTCCATAACGACAATCTTGATTTTCTTCCATTGTGCAAAACTGACTCAAGTTTCATCTTCTTTTTTTCTCTATTTGTTTCAATTTTTCTTAGTTTATGACTCTATTAGTCTTAGTTTATGTAGAAAATTCATGAAGGATATTTTGTCTTTTAAATGTTGTGCACACATGGATATTGACCTCACTTGTCATCTCAATAAATATGGACCCAATTTTTGCTGATTTACTCTTCTAATCAGTTTTGATGGGTCGGAAACACTTTACTAGATAAAAAAAAAAAAATGGAATTCAAATACTTAATTAAAAAAATATTTAGATACCAAAATAAATTTTTTTGAAAAGATGAGACACCATTCGTTCATTTTTCCGTGAATAAATACTAAGACTAGTTACAAACACTAAACCAAACCATGTGATTATTTTAGAGCGAATTGCCCTTGCCACTATTGTATATGTATGAATACAAAATCTAGAAGCTATAGGTGGGCAAACATGGATCATGGACCAACCATTAATCAAAACCTTGCCTATACAACCTTTATCTACCTAAATTATTTCCTTGAATTCATGAACTACCATGCTTGTACTTTTACCTCAAATCCTAGCCACAAAACTCAATTATCATGAGAGAGTTCGTTGAGTTAATAATAGTGACAATTAAATCAATTGGCGGCCACCACCATTGGCCGCCCTTTGCCTTTTGGGTTGTCTTCAATACCAAAAAGGATGAAAAGTATTAAAACCCAACCCAAGTTCCTTTTCAATGTTTCCTGAGTTGGGCTATGGAGCTAACTAGGAGGGAATGTGAATAAGGCCTTAAGAAGTTAGATCCTCAATTTTTATTTTATATTATATATATATATATATATTCAATCGTGGTCTCTTTTTTATTTGGGCTTTTTTTGTTGGGCTTAACAAATGCGTATTAGTAATTTTTTTTTTTGAGTTTTTCAAGTGATTACTTGTATGAATATTTTAATTTCTTCATAATATTCTAAGGACTTATTTGGTTTCTGTTTTTTAGAATAGTTTTTTAAAACATAAAGAACATTATTTTGGTGGTGTCATTTTAAAAATTGATTTTGTTCCTGTTGAGTTAGAGATTGTCCATATATTTGCCCTTGGTGTTCTTCAAGAAGAAGGTTGCTTCGAAGATAAGAGTTTGATGAAGTTTTGAAGAATTAGAGGTGAAGTCCCAGGTAGGACCAAGAAGTAGTTCGGACTAAGGCAACCTTGTGCTGTAGGGATGTGCTAGAGATTGGAAGTTCGAACTAGAAGCAGAGCAACCGTGGGACGCACGTGAGTTTGCTATCTTGGAGGCTAAGATACTTAGATAGCAAGTAACCTATGGGCTTGAGATTATTTAGGCAAACAGATAAAGATCAAATCAAGATCATTTAGGCAAGTGGATAGTGATTAAATCAAGAAGATCGGACCATCTAAGTTATCAAACCAAAATTTGAATCAAATAAGGATACCATGTTGAAAAGGATACTTGATCAACAAGTTTCCTATTTCTGCGTGATAGCTTAAAGGAAATTATGGATAATTCAAGGCATGTTTGGAGTTTTATTAGGATAATGATCCAATCTTATTGTAACGCCATGGAAATACCTTAACAGTTTTATAACATATTCAGGGTGTAAAATAAATTAAATTATATTTTATCCGGAGTTTAAATGGCTAAAAAAAACAAAAGGGATAAAAACCCGAAAATTTTACAAGAGCCAAATAAATTTGGTAAAAATATCAAATAAGGACCTAAGGGTCATAAATGAGTAATGTAAGTGCCAAAGTATAAATGAAATGAAATGAAGTGGAAATGAAATTGAAATGAAGCTTTAAAGTGAGAAAAATGGGAATTAGTGTGTAGCCAAACAAGGCTTAGTGTTGGATTTTTGATTAAAGACCAAATATTGGTCTTTGAGAGGCATTTTGCACATTTGGCAAATGAGGGAGAGAGAATGTGTTAAGGCTTTTTCGGTTGTGAGAGAGGGAGGAAGATTAGTGGTCTTTGCTCCATGAAATCAAGGATTAAGGTGATCAAGAGGAAGAAGGGAGATTGATGTTAAAGAATCAAAGATTTAAAGGTAAGGAATCAAACCCTAACTTTCCTTAATGTTGTGTTTGGGTTTAGAAAGAACCCTAAGTTGGTATAAAAATGATGTTGATTAGTTTATTTGATTTGGGGAGTTGCTTTAGATTGTTATATGGTTGTTTGAATTGGTGTTGAAGATTTTTTGTATAAAGGAAATCTTTGAGTTTAGGGAGATCTTTGTCGAAATTTTCGAAACCTATGTTTTTGTTTTGACCATAACTTGGCCATCACTCATAAAAACTGAGTGATTCAATTTTTTGCGTAAACTAGATTTCTAGGAGAACAAATATTCCTAATATAAGTGTATCAAAATTTGGACCCCATTGAACCTAGAAAATTCATCAATGTGAGGCTCTGTTTTTAGGTCAATTCAATTCAGTTCTGATACAGTTTTGGTGTTTGGAGCAGTTTTGGTATTTAGGCCATAACTTGGCCATCACTCATCCGAATTGAGTAATTCAAATGTTTTTGTAAACTAGACTTCTAGAAGAACAAATGTCCCTGAAATAAGTGTATTCAAATTTGGACCCCATTGAACCCAGAAAATTCGTCAAAATAAGGCATATCGATGCCTAAAAAGAATGATAAGAATGTCTAAGGATGAGGAAATGGGGAAAAATGAAAGGAACAATGTACCGGAAGGGAGTTAGATAGAAATAAAACCTAAATAGAAACCTTAGAATACTTGACTAATATATGATTGTCATTTGTGATGGAGTCAAAGGGGGCTAACGGAAAAAGCCCGGGTTGAGGTCGAATTAGGGCGGGAATCAAGGGCGACAATCTTTATGGTTTGTTCCCCACTTCTCTCTCTAATTCCAAAGTGTTTGAATGATTACAAAATGATTTGAATTGCTAAAATGATTTATAAGAAAAATTATATTGATTTGTTTTAATTGATTTGAGGCAATTGATTGCAAAATGATTTGCATATGAAAAATTGTATGAAGTCTTGAAAAATGAATTATTTGTATATAGATGTATATCTATATTATAATTTTGCAATGAATGATTTGAACACCATAATAAAGTAAGTAGCAGATTAAATTCGAGCTAAGGATAGATTGGTATACTAATAAGGGTCAAATTAGCAATATTGCGAACGAACGTAAAGATGTGTCACTCCGATCCGTAACCCAGCGGGACAATATTGGTAGTGTTCACTTATTGATTTTTAATAATCAGTCAGCAGGCCAGCGGGACCATACTGTGTTATAAAACAAAATGTTTTTATCTTAGGCACAATAGCCCGGTTGAATTTATTAATGATGATTAAATTATCTGTGCATCAAAAGCATATGTTAGATTCGTTTAAGGGCAAATTAAAATGTTAAGAAAATTGTGAAATGCATGATTTGTGTTTTAAATGATTTATTGCATATGAAAGTACATATTTGGAATGATCAATAAACTGTAAATGAATGTATATGAAATGAATATATGTATTGTATTGCATTGATCGTTTAAAAAGGTTAAAACATTGTTTAAGAAAATTGCATGATTTGTATTAAAGAAGAGAGGCGGAAATGGAAGAGAAATTTGTATAGAACCACTAAAGCAGAAAATTCTTAGTGCGTTGTTTTATCATCGTAGTGCGAGAGAGCAGGAGTGCGAAGAGCGTGGGTGTAGTGAATAAGAGTCGTAAGTCGAAGTAAATGGAGGATAAACAAAGCTCCGTCACATGCATAAATGAAATTATTCGACTTATTTTGTACAAACACTATTATATAAATTGAACTATGATTTTGTTTTAGTAAATATTTGGTTATTGAAAACGGTTAATAATGCCACATTGTATAAAGGTGGGAAATTGACCAAGTGGGCATGAAATTCCATATCGAATGAAAAAGAGTTTTGTGATCAAATGATGGACCCCCTTTATGTTAAAGTGGTATTTACGTATATATATTTTCATTCAGTATTTGAAATGTGTTTGGAAAAGTAATTGTATTTGGATTATTCGAAATGATTCAAAAAAAAAAAAAAAGGTAAAAAAAAAAAAATATGAGTGAGGATCGCGTCCTCGAGTCCGGGTTCGGCCTCCGGGTTAAGTCAAGTACGGCGGCGCGGGCCGTCACATTTTTAATGGTATTAGAGCCTAGGTTTAGGCGATTCTAAAAAATGATTTTTGAAATTGTTTGTGACATGCATTGCATTTGCATATAAAGGATGACGTGACTCTAATGCGGATCTTGTCGGTCTTAATAGGTAAGCATGGATGGTTCAGGACCACATAGGGTCAGAGGTGACTTGGGAAGTCGCCCAAATAGCTCTGCTAGTGTGGAAGGCGGGCAAGCATCCCATGCTCCATCGATTCGTGAGCAAGGTCAAGTAACATGAAGTGCTATGGATATCCTCCAATAGATAGCTCGGGCAGCTGCAGTAGCATAACCCTGGTACAATTGTTCCTCGTGATCGACCCGTAGAGAGAATGGAAAAATATCAACCCATGGATTTCCTTGGGAAAAAAGATGATGAGCCTTCCATGGTGGAAAATTGGCTCGAAAGAACCAAAATGCCAAAACAATCAATTTTCCTGAAGGAGAATTTAGGTGTGTGACCTCACTTATCTGGGATGAAGCTTATCGGTGGTGGGTTTCGTGCCTAGAGACGGTACCAGCTGGAGAGTGTTATGGGAGTTCTTCCTAGCGAATTCGAGGAAACAATATGACAGTTGTGTTATGCAGGCAATATGGGGCAGGAGTTCATATTGAAACAAAGACAGATGAGTGTGACTAAGTATCAGAGAGAATTCATCCGGTTGAGCAAGTATGCTCCCGAGATGCTAGTGATTGAGGAAGAGAAATGCCGTAAGTTTGAAGATGACCTTAATGACCATATTCGGGCACATGTCATATGATTTTTCCATGATGACTTTTCTAAAAAAATGACATGTGCTCTAAATGTTGAAAGAGGAAAGAAAGAAGAGTATGAAGAAAATAGAACGAGAGTAAGAAAAACCACTGAATGAGTCAAGTTCTTATCGACACGAGTAAAGAATTTAGAGGAATACAGGGGTTCTAATTGCTTTATAGCTGAGATGTTTCAGTACGGAAGTAGTAAGACTATTCTATCGGTACCATCAATTGCTAGTGCACTAGGAGGTTCTTCAAGATGGCCAACTCCTCCTTATTGCATACATTGTGGGAGGAAACATAAAGAAGAGTGTTGGAGATTGACAGGTGCTTGTGTGGTATGTGGATCCAATAAGCACAAAGTAAAAGATTGTCTTAGAGCTCGTTCGTTCACAACACCTCGGATTGGGAATTAGGTTTTAGCGATCTGAGCTTGACAAGGACAGCAAGAGTGTTGCATCATAGAGTGCACCGAGACAAGCGACCTGAATTTATGGGTAGACAGGATGCTTGTGCTCCAACTAGGGCATATGCAATAAAGGCAGTGGAAGAGAAAAATGCATCTGATGTGATAGTTGGTAATTTCTATATCTTTGTGACTATTGTACATGCATTGATAGATCCAGGTTCAACCCACTCTTATATTTGTACTACCATTTCGAGTTTGGGTAGTTTACCGAAGAGTAAAATCGAGTGTGACATTTTGGTGACAAATCCACTTGGGCATAGCGTCATTATGAATAGAGTTTACAGATATTGCCCCATCAAATACAAGAGTATGAGTTTCCAGGAGATTAGATTGAGTTGTCATTTAGAGAGTTTGATATGATATTGGGGATGGATTGGTTGTCCTAACACCAAGTGGTAGTTGATTGTCAAATAAAGAGAGTGACCTTAAGGACACTGAGTGGCGAGGAAGTGACTTTTATCGGCGAGAGGTCGAACCACCTCTCTAATGTGATATTTGTCCCTACTGCTAGAATGATGGTTTGAAAGGGGTGTGAAGCCTACTTAGCGTATGTGATAGATACGAAAAAGGCGTAGCCTAGTTGATCAGACATCCCTATAGTTTGTGATTATCCGGATGTGTTTTCGGAGGAATTGCCGGGATTGCCTCCACAGAGAGAGATTAAGTTTGCAATTGACGTTGTTTAGGTGCCTCGGCATCCGTTACACCGTATAGAATGGTTCGATGGGTTAAAGATTGAAGCTTCAGTTGCAAAGTTGTTAGAGAAGGGATTTATTCATCGAGTGTATCACCATGGGGAGCTCCGAGTGCTATTTGTTAGAAAGAAAGATGTACACTTAGGTTGTGTGTTGACTATAGGAAGCTGAATAAGATATTGATGAAACGGAATATCCGTTACCCAGGATAGATGACTTGTTCGACCACTTGAAAGGTGGAAGTGTCTTTTCGAAGATTGACTTGCGATCTAGGTATCATTAGTTAAAGATTAAGGATGTGGATGTGCATAAGACGACGTTTAGAATGCGGTATGGACATTATGAGTTCCTTGTAATGCTGTTTGGGTTGACAAATGGACCAACGACTTTCATGGACTTAATGAATTGTGTTTTCCGACTGTATGTAGATTAGTTTTTTATGGTGTTTATAGATGACATCCTTATGTAATCAAAGGATCGGGAAAATCATGATACACACCTTCGGGTAGTGGTAGAAACCTTGAGAAAGGAACAATTATATGAAAAACTGAGCAAATGTGAATTTTGGTTGAGAGAAGTGTCCTTTCTTGGACACATTGTATCAGAAGAAGGAATACGAGTGGATCCAAAGAAGATATAGGTGATGGCAGATGGAAGCAAGCGAAATGTCACGGAAGTGCGTAGTTTTCTGGGTTGGCAGGTTACTACGGAAGGTTAGTTCGGGGGGTTTCCAGTAGTGCGGACAGATGATAAGATTACTCCCGAAAGAATGTAGAGATTTGAGTGGAGTGAAAAATTCGAGCTAGTTTGAAAAGTTGAAAGCATTCTTAGCGGCGGCCACCCAGGTTCTTTTCGGCTTGACCTACATTAAAGAATAAGTGATTTTAGTGATGCTTCATTAAATGGACTTGGATGTGTCCTTATGTAAGAGGGTAGTGGTGGCATGTGAGGCGGGTTGAAGGCATAAAAGAACTACCTGCGCATGATTGAATTGGCCGCCATTGCGTTCGCGTGAAAATATGGAGACACTATCTTTATGGAGAAAAGTGTTTCATCTACACCGATCACAAAGTCTCAAGTATTTGCCCTTGCAAGGAAACAGCAGGAGCCAGCGTATGGATGGAATTGTCGATGATTATGATTGTGTGATCGATTATCATCCCGGGAAGGCCAATGTAGTAGCAGATGCTCTGAGTAGAAAGTAAGTACAAATGCTTTGAGCGTTGAAATCTCATTTGTCATTATCAGACGACGGTGCAATAGTGGTAGAATTGATAGCAAAACCGGATTTGTTAAATTGAGTGCTAGAGGCACAAAAGAATGATGAGAAAATTGTTGTAATAGTAAATCAAAATAGAGTGGGGAAAGAAACTGGGTTTACAGCGAAAGAGGATGGATTCTTGTACTATAGAGATCGGGTTTGTGTACCCAATGATGATGAATTGAAGAAATCCATACTTAAAGAGGCACATAGTGGATCCTTTGCTATGCATCCTGGTAGCACAAAAATGTATCAGGATTTAAAGACTTCATACTTGTGATGCGGAATGAAAAGAGATGTATCGAATTTGTGATAAGTGTCTTAAAAGCAAAACCTCAAGATTCTGATTAATTCAATACTATTAAAATGCAGAAGTGGAAATGGGACCGAATCACAATGGATTTTGTTGTCAGGTTACTAGTGATAGGAAGAAAGCATATTTCGGTTGGGTAGTAGTGAAGCTAGATTGACTTGAAGAGCTCACTTCTTACCCGATGGGCGACTATTCCTTGACAGGCGTAGCTTTACATAAGGGAAATAGTTCGGTTACATGGGATTCCAATATCGATCATTTCAGATAGAGATCTGAGGTTTACCTTGAGATTTTAAGGAAAGTTGCAAGGAGCTTTAGGCACTTGACTGAATTTCAGTACAGCGTTCCACCCGCAAACGGATGAACAATCGGAAAGAGTGATTCAAGTGTTGGAAGATATGTTGAGAAGTTGTGTGATCGACTATGAGGGTAGTTGGGATAGACACATTCCTCTAGTTGAATTTGTGTACAACAATAGCTTCTAGTCGAGTATTGGAATGTCGCCTTATGAGGCTCTCTATGGAAGAAAATATAGAACACCATTGTGTTGTACCGAGTTAAGTGAGAAGAAGATAATTAGCCCTAATTTGATTTAAGAAACCGAGGAAAAAGTGAAAATGATTAGAGAAAGATTGAAAGTGGCTACGGATAGACAAAAATCCTACGCCAACATGAGAAGAAAGGATATTCGATATGAGATCGGCGAAAAAGTGTTTTTGAAAGTATCTCCTTGGAAGAAGGTAATGAGATTTGGGAAAAAGGGCAAGTTGAGCCCTAGGTTCATTGCGACATATGAGGTGATAGAGAAAGTAGGTCCAATGGCATACATGTGGCTTCCTCGAGTTTGAAAAAAAATTCATGTCATTTTTCATGTCAATGTTGAGGAGGTATAGATCGCACCATGCGTATGAGTCTCTCGGAGACAATTGAGGTTAAACCGGTTGGCGTGAAGATGAGCTAGTAGAGATCTTGGCTCGAGAAGTGAAGAGTTGAGGAAAAGTGAATCCTGATAATTGCAAAAGTCTTTGTGGAGAAACCACAATCTGCGAGGAAAGCGCGTGGGAAGAAATGAGAGAAGTTGTGAATGACAATACCCTCGATTATTCAGTGAAGGTAATTTTGAGGGCATTCTTTTAGGAGGAGGTGTGCATACACAAATGTTAGGATAACATGTTCAGTGTGTAAAATAAATTAAAATATATTTTTTCCATATTTTAAATGGCTAAAAATGAAAAAAATGATAAAAACCCTGTAATTTTATAGGAGCCAAATAAATTTGGTAAAAATGTCAAATGAGGGCCTAAGGGTCATAAATGAGTAATGTAAGTGCCAAAGTATAGATGAAATGAAATGAAGTGGAAATGAAATTGAAATAAAGCTTTAAAGTGAGAAAAATGGGAATTAGTGTGTAGCCAAACAAGACTTAGTGCATGATTTTTGATTAAAGACCAAATAATGGTCTTTGAGAGGCATTTTGGACATTTGGAAAAAGAAGGGGAGAGAAAGTGCTAGGGCTTGTTCGGTTGTGAGAGAGGGAGGAAGATTAGTTGTCTTTGCTCCATGAAATCAAGGATTAAGGTGATCAAGAGGAAGAAGGAAGAAGGAAGATTGGTGTTGAAGAATCAAAGATTTAAAGGTAAGGAATCAAACCCTAACTTTCCTTAATATTTGTGTTTAGGTTTAGAAAGAACCTAAGTGGTATAAAAATGATGTTGATTGGTTTATTTTAGTTTTGGGGGTTGCTCTAAGTTGTTATATGGTTGTTTGGATTGGTGTTGAGGAATTTTTGTATAAAGGAAATGTTGGGTTTTTAGGGGAGATGCTGTTAAAACTTTCTAAAACCCATGTTTGTTTTTTCGCCATAACTTGACCATCACTCATCCATATTGAGTGATTAAAATTTTTGAGTAAACTAGACTTCTAGGAAAACAAATCTTCTTGAAATAAGTGTATCTAAATTTAAACCCCATTGAACCTAGAAAATTCGTCAAAGTGAGGCTCTGTTTTTGAGTCAATTCTATTTAGTTTTGACACAGTTTTGGTGTTTGGAGCAGTTTTGGTATTTAGGCCATAACTTGGCCATCACTCATCCAAATTGAGTCATTCAAATTTTTAGGTAAACTAGACTTCTAGGAGAACAAATCTCCCTGAAATAAGTGTATTCAAATTTTGACCCCATTGAACCTAGAAAATTCGTCAAATTGAGGTATATCATGCCTAAAAAGAATGATAAGAATGTCTAAGGATGAGGAAATGAGGAAAAATGAAAGGAACAATGTACCGAAAGGGAGTCGAGTAGAAATAAGACCTAAATAGAAATGTTAGAATACCCAACTAATATATGATTGTCATTTGTGATGGATTAGGGGCTAACGAGGAGAAAGCCCCCCGAAAATGAGGTCGGTCAGGGACGGGAATCGAATGACAATCTTTATGGTTTTATTCTCCACTTCTCTCTCTATCTAATTCCAAAGTGTTTGAATGATTACAAAATGATTTGAATTGCTGAAATGATTTATAAGAAAAAAAATATTGATTTGTTTTAATTGATTGTGAAATGATTTGCATATGAAAAATTGCACGAGTACTAAAAAATGAATTATTTGTATATCGATGTATATACTATATTGTATTTTTCTATGAGTGATTTGAATGCCCTTAATAAAATGTTAACTGTTAAATTCAAGTTAAGGATAGATTGGTATACTTGATAAAAGAGGGTCAAATTAAAGCGATCTTGTGAACGAACATTATGATGTGTCACTCCGATCTGTAGCTTAACGGGACAATATCAGTAGTGTTCATGAATTGATTTTAATAGCGATCAGTAACCCGGTAAGGACGTGCGTGTTAAAAAAATTGTTTTTAATGCCGGCTGCTGACCTAGCGAAGGATTGTCTGGGTTGATTCCATTATCTGTCTTGCAAGCATGGGTTAAATTCGTTTTAAGGAGTAAATTGAAATGTTAAGAAAATTGTAAATGCATGATTTGTGTTTTGAATGATTTATTGCATATGAAAGTGCATATTTGGAATGATTAATAAATTGTAAATGAATGTATATGAAATGAATGTATTACGTGATCATTTACAAAGGTTAAAGCATTGTTTAGAAAATTGCATGATTTGTTTTAAAGCGAAATGGAAGAGAGAATATAGAACCAAGCTTATGAAAATGCTTAGCGGGTTGTTTTATCATCGCTGGAAGTCTGTGAGAGAGAACAAAAATGCGAAGACGTAGACCGCAGTGAATCAGAGTCATCGTCAAAGTCACACAAAGGATAAGTAAAGCTTCGTCACATGCATACATGGAATTATTCGACTCATTTTGTACAAGCACTATTATGAAAATTGAACTCTGATTATATTTTGTAAAATATTGTTTATTGAAAACGGGTAATAATGCCGCGTTGTATAAGGTGGGAAATGGACCAAGTGTGTAATACCCCAATTATACCATGTGATTTTATATCATGTTTAGGGTATAATAAGTAAATGTATATTTTGAATAATAAAATAATGCTAAAAAATAAAAAACAAGCAAAATCTTAATTTATATAAGAGTTAGGGTTAATTAGTAATTTACCAATTTAGGACTTAAAGGTCATATGATAAAAAGATCATATGCCAATATAAAAATATTGAAAAATTGAATTGCAATTAGAATAAAAAGGAAGGACCAAACAACAAAATGCAATTTGATGTCAAATTTTGGATAAAGCCAAACATAGCCTTAGCAAATATCTCATTTTTGGTATAGAAAGTTGGGGCATTCGGATAGAAAGAGAGAAGAGAAGAGAAAGAGGAGAAGGAGGAAGAAAGGAAAGAAGAAGTTCAAGAAATCGAATTATGGAATGGTATAAAACTTTGCTTGTGGAATTTTGTATGGAACTTGTTTAGGATTTGTATGGATACTTGTTTTGGAGGTTTAGAATACGATCTTTTGTGTAGAATCCTTGTTTGGAATAATTATTTAAGGCATGGATGTTGATGGAATGGTTGTTTGGTTTAGTTTGTGGTCCTCAATGGAAGAAAAATTTGTATAGAGAAAATGTTGGGTCATACATATAGAAATCAGCATCACGTCTTGATGATAGAAATAGTACATGGGGTTAACACGTCACTTCTAAGGTATATGGACATGAAACATAAAGAAAATGACAGGGCATACAAAATGATTTGAATATGATAAATGACATTATATGACATGATATGAGAAGTATAACACTGCTATGTGATGACAAATATACTGTGACAAGAACAAGAAATGAAATGTGTATGAAAAAAGATAAGTAAATATGAAGTATGTATAAGCATGAGTAAATTACATGTATGAAATATGCATAAGCATGGGTATAAGTATACGATGTGTTAAATGTATATGCATATGTCTAAAGTGTGATGATCACTTATTAAGTCACATCCAGTATTTATTCCTTTAATTTATAAAGGCTTGTGGAGTCATTTCATCGTGTATGTACAGAAGAAGGAACTAGAAGCCCGGACAATCCCCATCAGCAACAAAGGTCAACACAATACTAGGTGCCCACTGAAGACCTCCATGGTCTATTTTATATATGTATTTATTTTTGTAAACAATGTAAAATTTTTATATGTTGAACACTCCCATTTATGGAGTTTGAATATATTTTGTAATCTGCTACTACGGAGTACATTTCAAGTTAAAACGGCTAACAGTATATGAATGATCAAGTTTATAATAAACAAGAAAAAAAAAAAAAAAACAAGGAAAAGAAAGACACCCTGGCGACAGAGATTGGCACAGGTTGAGGGCGTCACAAAGTGGGCATGAAATGCCATATTGAATGAAAAAGAGTTTTGTGATCAAATGATGGGCCCCTTGTATTTGAGAGTGGTATTCTGTATATATATATATTTTTCATCGAGTATTTGAAATGTGTTTGGAAAAGTAATTGTATTTGGATTATTTGAAATGAGATAAAAAAAGAGTTAAAGAAGAAGAGAGTGAGGACCACGTCCACGGGTGGGGTTCGACCTCCAGTCGGACCCGGAATGCGGCGTGGGTCGTCCACTACTGGCCCCAGTCTTCCATAACCAAATATACAAGGTTATATATTTGGGCTTTCGGAAAATACTCAACACGAATTTTAAGGAGCAAAGCTTGAAGAAGAACAACAAAAATCTGTGGACGTCTTGAAGGAGTCTGATGCGAGATACTCCAATTAAGGTATTACACGTTAAAATCCTTTCACCTTTTGGTGAAAGATGATGGTCTAGTACTCTTAATCTTTTGTGTATTATATGAGATTAGGTGTGTGATGTTGTAGAAAGGGGAATGGAGGGAGTTCATTTTGAATTCCACTAGGAGTGATTAGGTTTCAAAAAGGGCCGTGGGTAGAGAGGGAGTCTCGTACTACATAAGACTAATTATAAACCTTGAATCAGATAAGTGGAAATCCTTGAATCTCGGCACACCCCTGTGGACGTAGGCATGTTGCCGAACCATAAAAAAAATCGTGTGTGTCATTTCTTTATTGCTAAATATCTTGTCTACTCTGCACTAAGTCCCGCGGGGAGTTCGAATGCCGCAATGTAAATACGGAACAAGGTCAATTAGAACTTCAAAGGATTAGGACCTAGAAAGCACACTTATGATTGTCAATTGGTATTGGAGCAGGTCACTCTAAGTTATTGAGTGAGATTCATTCTTGCACTAACTAACTGCGTGAGGGTGATAGATGGAGTTATTAAATGAAGGTGGTTCTACCAGTCATCCTCCTCTTCTTAATGGGACATGAAGCTACATAGATGCTGAAGCGAGTTCGTGCCTTCATAAAATCAATTGATGAAAAGGCATGTAGATCAATTCTAGAAGGATGAAATCCACCTACCAAAACTGATGTTAAAGGGAAAACAGTCCCTAAGGACGGAGTAGACTGGACACTTAAAGAAGATGCCCTCACACTTTGAAACTCGCAGGCTTTAAATGCAATCTTCAATGGTGTTGATCCTTACTTGATACAAGATGATATCCATCGATGAAGTAGCCAGGAAGCATGGGACATTCTTTGTGTCCATTTGAAGGAACGTGCACGATTCGAATCCGAGTTAGAGCGCATACAAAGGATCGAGAACTTATGGATGAGTAAGGAGGAGACTAACAATGACTTCAATGGAAAATTGTGTGACATAACCAATGAATTATTTGCTCTTAGGGAAAAGATTCCATAAGATAAGCATGTGGAAAAGACCCTAAGATCCTTGCCACCTAAGGTTACATACTAAGCAACAACAATGAGGGAGGCAAAAGATTTGAAAAGGATGAGACTTGAAGAGCTGATGGGATCTCTACTCATGTTTGAAATAGAACTGAATGAAGAGTCTAAGGAAAGAAAGAAACTTGTAGGACTAAGGGCTAAGTCTGAATTACCTGTGATGAAGGGAATGAACTTTGGTGTGGCCTTTACGTCGAAGGAATTTTGGAAAGATCCATAAAAGGTTGAATGCTTGGTAAGGTAGCTACTCGTATTTGAAATAGAGGCCCGGAATGAAGAGTCTAAGGAAAGAAAGAAACTTGTAGGACTAAAATTTAGTCGGATTACTTGTGATGAAGGGAGCAGACTTTCGGAGATATGTGGCCTTTACGTCAGGAATTTTTGAAAGATCCATAAAAGGTTGAATGCTTAGAGGCCCAGGTAAGCCTGGAATTCAATAAAATGCTTATGGCACATTGGAATCTGCTAAGTTTGGCGGGGCACAGAGTCAATCGGATCTGAGAGAATGTGGAGTATGGTTACATCCAAGTAGAATGTGCTAGTATGAAAAAGAATCAATCTCTCCTTGTTACTTGGAGTGATGATGAATTAGAAAACTATAAAGGAGATGAGGAACAAGACAGTTAACCCATTGCTCTGGCAGCCATTCTTCAATCAAACATAAAGCCTCAAGAAATTTCAAAGGGCGTGACAACTAACATTTGAACACATGCGGTTGTTGACTAGATTCCTCAGAATCCTCTAATTGACTCATTGTTTGAAAAAATAGAGGATGAGATCCCAGACAAAGAACTATCATGTTCATACACAGTATTGTACGAAAGTTGGGTAACCACAAAAAAAAGCAATGAAGATCTATAAGGAAAAGTCCATAAACTCAATCAAGACAAAGAAGCTTTAGGAAAGTGGCTACTCTAAAATGAAATCCTTAAGAACAACTTGACTCAATTTGAATTAGAACATCTCAGGAAAATAGTAAGAATGATGAACTATAGAGCGTCATCACTGGATCACATTCTATGAATAGGGACTACCTCAACGAGCTAGGAAGGCAATGGGTACCAAAGGGATCTTTAAGATCGAAATCAGCAGCTCAGAAGGAGATTCCTCGTCACAAGACTACAAAAGTAGAAGAGCTCATTCAAACGCTCCCAAGAATGGGAACAACATGTTCCAACAAGTAAGATAATTTCATGATATAGAAGGGCCAAGGAGTCAGATGCTACTATTGTAGAAAAATGGGTCACATTAGACATCACTATAAGGACTACAAATCTGACCATAAGAAGAGATTGAGTGAAAATAAGCCAATCAAGAGTACCACCTAGGTAATAAAAGGAAAAGCTAAGAGTCATGTTGTTCTTACCTCTCTTAAGGATGAAATATAACAAAGGTGGTACTGTGATAGTAGAAGCCCTAACTTTCCAATTAAGCCTTTGGAAGGTGGAACCAACAAGGGAGTTCAAAGTCCATAAATGTGATCATGGCTGTTAATGATAATAATTCACATGATTTTAGCATCTAGAAGAATTTAGAAACTCAAAGAAAATCTATGCCCCGAATTGGCTTCATAATTCATGCATAATCAAAAACCTATTTTGGAGAGTTGTTAGCCTTACAAGTTGTATGATCAAACTTGCCAAATCTTGTGCAAGCCACTGGTTGTCGATTTGGTCTATTATGGTCAAAATATCAAGGATGGTGTCTAATAAGGAAAAGATTAAATTATCTTCAAGTTACATTGGTAGTTTTCCAATTTAAGTTTTGGTAATTTGTGTGTCAAGGTTGAATTTCAACAACTTTTCTTTATTTCTTAGTCAGCGAGATGTCTGGCTATATAAGAGCCTTTGTTAGAGAAGTTCTCTAAAGGCAATCGCCCTTAGCACTTATTGTACGCACTACATATTGTTTAATATGTAAGGCTTTTTCATTAATTTGATATTCATACGTTGAATTGATATAGATCTTTAATCGAATTAATGAAGTCCATGATACATAACATAGCATGAAGAAATCGTGATGGGATCATGATAATAACATTCCTATCATGTGCAATTATGTTAGTGTCTAAATTATCCCTAGTCATAGGATCAACAAAACAGGACATTGTTGATCACGACAAACCTAGCATGTCATACTCTTGATTGGATCAAGCATGATAGATCTTATAAATGTGATCATGAGTTGTCAGGAAGTTGACATAATGGATGATTACTAAGAGTATCTAAGTACATCGAAGACCTTCCATGAGACAATCATATGGATCATCTATTTAAATGTAGATGATTGTCTGATCATAGTAGTGGTGTAAAGATCCTTAGACTTGAGGTGCTCAAGGATATCTTAGATGTTGATTCTGTACTTTAACCTCGAATCATGTTGCCTCTTGGAGCTCAGTCTTTGGACGATGGTTGGGTATAGCTTGAGGTGTTCGAAGGTAATTGAGTGGCCAATAAAGGATTCACCACTCCCAATAGAGAGAGGGTATACCTATGGCCTCTTGTCAGAATCATTACTAGGAAATCTTTGGCTAGAGTGGAAATGCCATGAATAGTGTCTTTAAGTGCATAACTGATGAGTAATGAGTTCGGGGACAAGATTAAATATCACTTGGGCTAGATGTGGCGTACCTAGTCTAGTAGGAGCCACACATTTGTCCATGCTCTGAATCGAGTGGGGTATAGATTGGTGAAAGGATGAATTACACGATCTTCGTCTATGGAAGGGTATGCAATCAGACCACTGGCTCTCCGGTCAATTGGGGTTCATGATGTGTTGCTGGATGTCACTCATGACTTGCTTGATTCACTAGTTGAATCAGTGGCGGCTCTCTTGGAACTAATGGGTCACACACTTAGAAGTGTGTGGGCGATATGTTAGATTTGGATGTGATCTAAATAGGGAGTTTATTCTTGAGAATGGAATGTCATGGGATTAGTAGAATGATGGGTTTGAAGGCCCTCACTTAGAGAGATAATAGGCTTGAGCTTGCTCTTCAGCTTAAGGCTGGTGAAGGAACATGCCATAACGCATAGGGATGCATGTAGCCTATCATCACTTATGGTGAGGTGCATTTTAGACATTTCATAGGCTAGGGTTTTCCTATAAAAGCATCTCTATGGAAAACCTTAAGAACATAACACAGGGAAGGCCATTTTTGTTCTCTTACCTCTTAGAAGTGTTCAAGAGAGATTGTGAGACTGGGTTTTGGCTCCCTCTTCCGAGACCATTGCCTTAAAGGTTGTCGGCTCCATTCTTTGTGTGGATACCGTTAGAGGTGAACCTAGGACTTGGTTTTCTTGTTCTTTATTGCCTCTGACTAGTGGTGGGTTTTGAGCGACGTAAGGTAATCTAGCACCCCTCTCTTTGTTGTAGAACCGGATTTGATGCCCAAGGGGTCCTTAGATGGGGTTTGTTGAGATTTTTATTTGTTTTCCATTGCTTTTGGCATGAGATGTCGTCCTCAACACCCTTCACCCTTTGATGTATTTGTTGAGAAGAAATTGATGAATAACGATTATATAGTGTGGTTTTCTTCACTTTATAGTTCTTGTGAAAACTTTTTGGCTCTTGGTTCTTTATAATCCAAGGAGAAGGTTACTTTCCTTTGTTCTTATGGATTTTGTAACCAAGAGGGCCCAGCATAAAATATTTTCTTATGGCTCTTGTTTCCATATAGTCAAGGGGACGGGGCCACTGTTATCAATCATGTTTAAGATCCTTGGAGTAATTCTCTTGGTGGATCTCGAAGCAAAATGCAATGGGGTTCGCATCATTTTGGTATCAGAGCTTCGGCCTTCAAACTTCGATTTGGTATCTATCTTTATTTTTGTTGTTTGACACATTGTTCAGTGGAAGAAAACAAATAAAAAAGCAGAAAAAATAGAAAAAAAATCATAAAAAGAAAAAGAAAAAAAGAAAATCACATTAGGAAGGGCCATGAGGTTTCTTTTTGTAATTCTATCCTTTGATTTGATCATGTCTTTAAGAATTGATCATGAAAATATGGAGGAGGGGCTGGACCAATCCTTCATAATACAAAAAATGCAACAACACTTTGCAAGATTAGAGGTTCGGATGAATGACATGTGAGATCGGATTAAACAAAATGAAGAGGTGCTAAGAAAAGTACTTCCTCAAACTCAAAAACAAGAGAGACGTGTTCCGACAGCCTTGAATCATGAAGAGCTTGAGAATGATTTGAAAGATGAAGAAGAATACCGATGGATGGGACATGTAAGCCCCAAAAACCTTAGAGATACCATTATTCTGAAGCTATCGAGAGATTCTAAACCTGAAGAAGCATGAAAGAATGTGGACATCGTAGGAAGCAACTTTGAACACCTCACCTAGAGTCTCAAGTAGGCTCTACTACTATAGTAATAGACTTGGTCCACATGGATCTAATGGGACCCACACAAATAGAGAGCATTGCTAGAAAAAAGTATGTATATGTAGGTGTAGATTACTTCTCTAGGTTCACATGAGTAAATTTCCTCATAACCAAATCTGAAGCAATTGAAGAACTGTGGGAAAGACTATTCAAGGAGCATAATAATAGACATCTTAAGATTAGTAGAATAAGGAGTGATCATGGTAAGGAACTCAAAAATTCCTTGTTTGAAGATTTATACTGGAAGAATGGTAAAGAACATGAGTTCTTAGCACCTAAAACTCCTCAACAAAATGGAGTAGTAGAAAGAAGAAACTGAACTTTGCAAGAGATGGCTCCGGAAGTAATGTAAAGCAGGAGTGTCTGACTAAAATTTGGGTAGAAGCAGTAAATACAATAGGCTACATCTCAAATCGAGTCTATCTAAGGCCAAGAACTCTCAAGACATCATATGATATTTGGAAAGGTAAGAAGCCAAATTTAAAACATGTTCATAAATTTGGTAGTCCGTGCTACATCCTGAATGATAGAGAACAAAGAGGAAAGTTCGATGCCAAGAGTGATGAAGGTGTCTTTCTGGGGTATTGCACAAACAGTCGTGCTTATAGTACAATAGAAGAACCAAGGCTGTGATGGAATCTATTAATGTGCAAGTTGATGATTATCTTCCCCCAAGTGAAACATATAGACTAGAAGACCCTCATATGGTGTTAGTTCTTGAAAAGGAGGAGACTCTCAATATTCCCAAAGATGCTCCACCATCCAATGATGAAGAAAATGAACTCATGATCTTCAAAATATTCTCTCTAGAACAGGATTAGATTGAATATGGTAAGACTTTCCATCCAACTTAGTCTACCAACTCCTGCACCAACCTTGAGAATGCTCATGTTGCACCTCCTTATAGCCTCAATCAAAAGACTGGAACATGTAACACAATTTTGCCGAATATTATGATAATGACTATCTCCCGTATTATCTGCTTCTAATTTATAATAATAAATCCAAATCTAAAAATTGATTAATTAGTTATAGATCAAATGAAAAGTTTTGAGAGATTAAATTAAAAATTTTAGAATTTCATTCCTTCGTTTTTAGTGTATGAATGTAATAAAATTTTTAACCCATTTATACCTATGAAATTAAACTTTTTTTTAAAATTTATTTAAAATAAAATAGCACCAGAAATTATAAACTTAAAATTATTGTGTCATTATTATTATTACTTTACAAAATAAGTGAAAGCTTTAAGAAGATATTTGTTAAAAAATTTTTGAAACAAATCGAGAGCTATTTCTCTTTATGTGGTTATGTTATTATCTTATTTGGCATTAGTTCAACTAGTTGAGCATAAAACATCAATCGATTGAGTACATCTTCGGCGGTTGTATTGAACAGCTCGATTCATCCCTGCATTTATGCTCTACCGATTGAGCTATGCCACTAATTGCTATACAGTTCAACTAGTCGAGCTATGATACCTCAACCGGTTGATCGATTCAAATTCAACCAACCATTACCCAACTCGAACACATCTTGCATATTTACCCAAAATATAAAAAATCACATGACATAAAAATGAGAACGACGATAATTACATCGAAGTACAAAATACCCATTTCAAACCCTCTTTAACAAAAGTAGCATAAACAAAATATGCATGTTAACAAGTCCTTCATCATAAATAATGCCATACTCTGATAATTGTAAAATGCATATTGTATTAGATACTCTTCATGAGGGACTCAATTCTTTGGTGGTGGTGGAGGACAAACAAAGAAAATGAAGAGCATTAGCTCTAAATGATGAAGTGCTGATGGATTGATATGATTGAATAACTGCGATATCGAGAGACTTTATTCTGAGCGTCGAGCCTTAAGTGTAGTTGTTCATATTGGGAGGCCAAACCTCTCTCATCACCAGAAGTTGGTACATTTGTATGTAGATGATTTGTATACAGCGGGGGTATGTTTAAATGAAGATCAGTCATATCACGCTATGGATCATAATCATCATCATCATGTTGATGGTCATATTTAGCTCCTAAGTCCACCTGACAAACCCATGAACCACCAGTCACTTTCTTAAAGTTCATCCGTCCCATTGACATATTGTTGTAGGTCTTATAATGTGATGGCTCCTTAACATTAGATTCAAGGTCGAGTTATCACAGCTTTGAATACTTTGGCCATAATGCATATATATGGGAAAATACGACTATTCCTTTGACAACATGCAACCATATGAATCATGATGATATAACGATGTTCATATGACAAACTAATAATATGGAATCAACCAAGAATGCTTCAAGATATGAAACCTTATCCTGGTGGCCACCTCGTGGTACTAAATAATAGCTCACAGTATGATGCAAAACATGGCTTATGGGCATCAAGCTATGTGCATTGGGCTTCCCATGCCCATACGGGCACGAGAGCCTCAGTAGCGATTTAATAGCCTCTCCAAATACAAAGGCTATCAAGTTTAGTCAACTCTTTGATTCATATATCTTGTCTCCATTTGATTGAACTCTAAGGATCTCACATATCTTTTGTTCATTAAGTAATATTTCTCCTCCTCTCAATGAGCTACTATTAGTGATTGATCCTCCTACAAGAACTAAAGCGTTGGAATATAATACATAGACCAATTTAGGATAAATTGGAACCTTTGATGTCCCCATTGGTAAGCAACCTATCCTAAGAAATAATTCTCCAAATCCAAATTGGCTAAGCTAAACAAAATCTATGTCTCTACCAGGAAGAATTGTCCTTTCACCGATGTAACTCTTGTACCTCTTATACTTACTTCATGAACTGAATAGGTCTACCCTTTGGCTCATTAGAATTAGAAGCTCGATTGCCCTTCCCACGAGATGAACACAGCTACCTCCTAGGTGCCATAGCAATCATCTAATAGCTCAATAGCTAAGGAAATTCTAGCACTTTTCGCCTAATAAAATTATTATGACTACTAAAACAAATAAAGATTTTCAAGCATTTATAAACAAAAAAAGGGGAAACATACACTACCTAAAAATTATTACAAGGATATATATAAGATCATAAGATTAAAACCTTAGAATGAAATATGTTGAAATATTGCCATAAAGGTTGTACCTAAGGTTAAAATGTGTAGTACCCAAGGAGATTCATAATGGTGGTACCTAGGTTTACTCATTTGGTATGATGAACACTCATATGGTATGACTAACATCATATTTTATTACCTTTTCAAGTGTGAATTGCATAAAAAAAACCTTAATTTGGTTGCATGTTAGTCCTTATGCTTTCGGAGCCCAGTGTTTTCCTTGAGTTTACATGGATTTTACAGGTTTTAGGTACTTTTATAGACTCTTGCAGAATGAGGAAATACCCATGAGGTTTTCCGAGGCATAAAATGTTTGGAGCAAGCTTGGAAGTGATATATAAGCCTTAAAGAAGAATGAACATTTTCGAAGCAGGTTTCAAAGTCACCCATAGTGGCTTCGAAAATTTCGAAGCACCCTTGCACACTCTCTACTAGTTTTCGAAGTCACTCACTAGTGATTTCAAAATTTTGAAGTGCAGTCACCTGTTCTCTGCCTGATTTCGAAGTCACTCACTAGTAGCTTCGAAAATTTCGAAGTGACCCCTATTGCTCTTTGTCCAATTTCGAAGTCACTTAAAGACGCTTAGAAAATTGCAATTTCTTTAGAAAATTTAGAGATTTTAGAATACATCACATGGAAGGCTTCAAGCTCACTTCCCCAAAAGGGCAAGAACCTTTTACCAAAAGACAAGATTACCCTGGAGCCCTAGAAGCCTATAAAAGCAACCACATGTGAATTTTAAGGGTTGTTGATAGTTAGATTACGAATTCAGCCAGCCCAGGTGTAGACGAGATCAGAGGCTGTACATCTTTGTAGCATTCCTTGATGTCTCCAATTAAACTTTGTTGTATTTTTGTTTTTATTATGTTTTATTTTAGTTTTTTATCAGGGTATGAACCCTAGTTTTGATATCATAATGTAATCTTTTAGGATGCTTGCAAATGCCTGATCACCATTTTGCATGTTCTTACATTAAACTTGAGACAGAGAGGAGATGGGGAGATGGGACCGAAGGTGTTAAACCATGTACTAACCATAGGCAAGAGATTGCTATGGCTCATATGTGATCACGAAGGTTGGCCGCGCTTAATGCTTCCTGAGACCTAAGGCTTGAAGTTGAGAAGCGATAGTCATTTCTATAAAATAGGTTGTTAGTGCTTAAGAGAGACCAATAATAGTTTAGGCTAATTGATTTGAAAAATATCACTATGAGTTTTCAGATTTCATATAAATTAGAAACAGGGAGATTATTTAGGGTTAACTCGAAAACCCTAAATTTTATCCAAAGAGTCAGTCAATTTAAATGCTTAGCATAAATTACGTTAAGTAATTAATTCTTCATTTTTGGTAATCCAAACAATATAGAAAAAAAGAAAGACTGAGTAGAAATCGTGTCTAGTTCCTGAGTAGGTTTGTGATCCGAGACTTATGTAGTCAGCATATTACTTGCATGATCGGTATACTTGCAAAGTAATTTAGTATGTAAGCGCTAATAAGTTTTTGGTGTCGTTACCAGGGAGCTAGGCAATCAGTGATATTAAGTGAAATAGTTTTGTGTTGGTTGGATCACGAGTCTTATTTTCTATTTTGTTTTATGCTGTCAGTGTTTTCTTTTCTTTTATTTATTTATTCTTAGATATCTCATTTTCTTTAGTTTGCTTGCTTGTTTTGTGACTTTAGGTATTGACTCTCATTATCTGCTTAAGATAAGAAGGAAAAAGGCATTTCTATTTAATCCGAATCTTGAGAGCATTATCAGGAAAGCCAAGAAGACCAGAAAGTTGAACAATCTTAGTTAGAAGCTATGTTGAGATGATTCAGGTTGGGAATGAGAATATACCACCACAGGTAATAGGCAGAAATTGTCGAAAGAGGAAGAGAGATATGCAGTGGGCCAGGTCGTAGTGGTGAATTTGCTTCTAGCCTTAAAGCGTGGAAGTAGAGGCGACTATAGATTCGATTAGTGATCGGTCGCCCATTCAAGAAAACAACTTTGAATTGAAATCAATAACTATATATTTTATGCAAAATAACCAATTCACTAGGGTGGCTAATGAGGACCCCAATGCCCACATCTCAAACTTCCTAGAGGTGTGTGACATTATGAAATACAACGATGTATCTGATGAGGCAATGAGACTCAGCTTTTTCCCATTTTATCTAAGGGATAAGGCTAAGATTTGGTTAAAATCTCAACCCGAGACTCTATTACTAGCTAGAGCAGCTTAGTTTAGAAGTTCTGAAAATTTATTCCCTGGCAAGATTGCACAATTGAAAGAAGTTTATATGAGTTTCAAAACACGAGGGTAAGCAAATGCATAAGGTTTGGGATAGGTACAAGGAATTGTTGAGGATGTGCCTGCACCATGGAGTGCCGAGATGGATGCAAATCTACGATTTCTACAAGGGTTTGACAAACAACTCTCGCACTTTGATAAGCGCCTCAACTAAAGGTGCGCTGATGAAAAAAGAATGAGAATGAAGCATTCCCTCTATTGGAAGATATGGCCTTAAACAACTATCTTTGGCTAGTAGAGACTCCACCAGCGAAGAAAGTTGCAAGAGTCCATGAAATAGATGTGATCTCCAAGGTTACTACCTAGTTAGCCTTATTGACTTAGCATCTTTAGAATAACAGTAATCAACAGTTAGTGCATGCAATACATGCTAATTCTCCACCTTCTTGTGAGTATTGTAGTGGTCCACATCAGAGTTCTGAATGCGAAGTGAAGAATCCTTTTGCATCTAAAATGGAACATGCACAATATGTTGGGAACTATAATAAGCAATAAACTAATCCCATATGCTTCCCAGCATGTCGGTTGGAGGAACCACCAAAATTTCTCTTGGAGAAAAACAGCAGCAGGGACTTCTGCATTGAGACACGCATCACCTCAAGAAGCAAGTAAGCCTTGAAGAAGCTAAGGCTCAATTAAGCTAGAACTTAGAGTCAGTTCATGGGTGAGACCGGAACTGACCTTCTGATCGTGCTTCAGCTTCAGGAGCTTTGAAACACGGATGAGCCAAATTGGCTAACATGATTCTTGAAAGGCGGGAAAGGAATTCCCTAGCATAGAATTGAATCAGGAGATAAGGTAAACCAGGCCATCATATTTGCGAAGTGGTAAGTCATTCGAGAAAATGGTAGAGGTAGAAGAAGGTGAAAAAAAAGAGAGAAGAAGAATTTGAGAGTCTCAGCAATGATGGAATTTAGTCAGACGAGGGTAAAGGGTTACACCACCTTCAAAGGAGATAGATCGGAGTTATTCCATTCCTCGAAAGGCTGGTAAGGTGGACTAAGATTTTGCTAAGTTTCTTGGGATTTCAGAAACTACGTGTCGACATACCCATGGTGGAAGCCTTTGACAAATCCTGAAGTACATGAAGTTTATGAAAGGCATTCTAGCCAAAAAGAAGAGGTTAGTTGAATATGAAACTATGGACCTCACAAAGGAGTGTAATGCCATTCTATAGAAAAAGTTGCCTTCGAAGTTCAAGGACCTTGAAATCTTCAATATCATGTGCACCATAGGGAGATCAATGAATAAGAAAGCTTTATGTGACTTAGGGGAGAGCATCAACTTGATGCCTATCTCTTCATTCAAAAGATTCGGATTAGGTGAAGCTAAACCCACCACTGTGACACTCCAGTTAGAGGACAAAACCTTCAAGCACCCACGGGGGGTAGTTGAGGACGTACTTGTCAAGGTTGGAAAGTTTATATTTTTGGCAAATTTCCTGATATTAGATATGAACGAGGATGATGAGATCCCAATCATGCTTGGAAGACATTTATTTGCAACCTAGAGGCTAATAGACATGCACAGGCAGGCTCAGGCTATGTGTTCAAGATGAAAAAGAAACTTTCATAATTTTCAAGGTAGTAGAGTACCTGGATTATGAAGAAGGCAAGGTGTAAGCCAATGTCGGCTTTTGGTACACAACTACCCCTATCCTTGATCCTCCATGAGGACATCAAGAGCGTCCAGCTAAGGACGTTAAATTAAGAGTTGTAAAACTACGAGGTGTTTTCATTTTTTTCATTTCCAAAACTACAATTGGTAATACTAATAGTACACTTATATGAAAATGGAATTTTTTATCCACATTCAATTTTATTATTTTATCAAATGTTTCTTTAGAGATTTAGTAAAGTTTTTAATTTCCAAAACTATCATTTGTTTCATTGTGGATTTTTCTATTTCTTATATTGAAAATCAATGATCACTTTTTGTTTAAAAACCAACACAAATAACACTATTATCAGGGGTTCTTTAAGTTATATGGAATAAAACCTAATTCCCATATAATGACAAACCCTAATTATTATATAATAGCCAAGAACCTTAAAACAATATGATTTTCACAATATCAATAAAAAGATAAAAGACATACCTTTAATTTGTTGGAGATTCTTGAAGAGATCAAAACAATCTTGGTGAAAAATTATGTTTCTCTCCCTTAACCCTTTAACCTTTAGGTTTTCTTTTCTCTAGCGTATAATTGATGGAACATAACGCTTATTTATAAGGTAGAGAGAGGACCGATTTCCATGTGGGAATAGAAGTCCACTTTCCATGAAAGTGCTATTAGTTTAGGAAACTAACTTCTCAAAAATTGATCAATATGTTTAGCCTCATTAACTATTTATTAAGCCTATAACATTAATTTTGATATTTAAATAAATATCACATAATAATATACACTTAGGCCACATAAAATTCCAAGATTATCTCACTTGGTGCATGTGATATTCTTTTTCTTTATGGCTTAATAAAAAAACATAATTCTCAATCACATCATAAATCATAATTCAATAAAAACTAATGAGAATCATAGTGGTTATGTATCATTATTTCGATATAATCCCTTCCATGTATTACATAATTAGCTCCCACTGAACATGACCTGTAAACGAGAAGTACAAAAAATGTCCATAATAATGTCTTTGTCAAAGACTCTCCTTTAAACATTCATCTATATGCAATTATGTATACAAAACAAAAATAAGGGAATTTCATAATTATATAATTGAGCTCCAAAGTGTTCAATAAACAATCATCATGAGACTATTACTATAATGTGCCTAAGACTAGTAATTTCCATGTAGCATTCAATATCTTAGTAGTACTTTCATTATTAGAACTCAAAATAGAAGTTGTATTCATAATCAATAAATTTAACACTCGTGTTTTTGAATTATCTCATGTGCAACAACAAATATTTATCTTATGTCCTGAATAATCATAAAGCATTTGTTGTTAAAGATAAGTGATAAATGAATCTATTCTTTTTAGCAACTTGGTCATAAAGTTGAGAAATCCAAATCCTAAAATAATATTCTTCAACCATAATCCATAATTTGTGACATATTATATCACAATAGATACTTTGATAGTAGATAATTATACCTTTACGTAATATTGCTCATTTATATAATCATCAATCATGGAACAAATAACAAGAGTAAATTTTCAACTATCATGTAATATAGTGAATATGAGAGCAAATAGAAGGCATGAATCATTAAGGTTCCTCTATCATGATACTTTCAATCCATTCAAAATCCCAAAAGTATTTAAATATATGTTTTATGTGACAATCTATCATTCCTGAACTTCAAATGGGATATCTCATCGTAATATTATCGTGCTGTTGGCTCTTTGCATTTATTCTTACTAGAAAATATTTTCAGTGCTTGATATCATAATATTCATACGTGGTGAAATAATTCTTTTGTTTTTTATAGTAGCTTTGAAACCTATGATGACATGTATGATATTAATTTAATCTTTGATCACTAAGATAATAGTGGGATGTCTCAGGATAACATCTCTATTAGACAACAGAGTCAATTCAAGTGGACTTTGAAGATAGTCTTGAGAGATAGTGTTGTTAAGATTTGACCTTTCACCATTGTCTTATAATTTGCATAACATCTGGCAATATAATTACTGTACTTTGCTTTGTTTAAGTTCACTTGGTTGTATTTTACAGGTACAGTGGATTTTTAACTTATGTAAATCACATATGGGGATAACGAAGTGGAAAATAGGAAGAATTTATACCCAGATTTTGAACAATTTTATTCAGAGTGGTGCGTTGACAGTACTGGAGTGTATAGTGAAGAGATCAGGATAAAACAGCATTCATTCATTCATTTTAGTTTAGGTTTTATGTTGGAAGTCTTCTTTCAAACAATAATGGAGCTTTCAGTTGACACAACATCTTTTTCATGGTGACTCTTAATTCAGGATTATGTTGTGGTGCTCATATAAACCAATGATCTTAAACTAGGGGTGGGTTGGATTGGATCACTCGTTAATGTTGATAAGAGTGATTAACTAATGCAAGGTGGCTTTTAATACTATGTCAGGCAGCAGGTTGGCTGTGTATCCGTAGGGACTTTGCTGTGGGAACGTGACGTTACAGACTACTAACCTTTACGCAGATTCTTATATCTTCAACTAGTCATTTCTTGATTTTTGAGTCTAATGAGATGATTGATTATTAGTTAACCAAACCATTTTTGATGGGTGTTTATTGACTCAAATATCGAGAGTTGGGTTGACCTATAAACTTCTATTGACAGACATCTATACCACATGATTATCAATATATATCATAAGATTGGCGGAGACAGGGGATCATGTAGTTGGTTCTTGACGATTGTTTGGACATATATTGTTGAATCATTTATGGTGAATCTGATTGAGTGAATCTAAGGCAGAGTTATTCTTTTATATTATTTTTATCTAAAAATGATGACTCATTATCATAAACAGCAAAAGCTGATCTTGTTTTACTCATTGAATTTTGGTTTGCTGGTGAACCAGATTAGATGGAAATAATTAGTTACAAATCAGAAAACCATAGTGTTATTCAAACTTATGGACATTAATTGAGTTTTAGTTTTGAATATGCGATATCTGGTTCTTAATTCTATTCTATTCACAGTAAAGGACATATTATGAGTATGGAATATTTACTTGTTTTAATGTATTTTAATTTATATTTTTGCTTATGCATTTGTTTTTTAACTGATTTTTATTATTGCTGGCAGGACCTAACTTTTCATTTTGGATTCTTTTATTCATTATGTTATGATGACAGACATACCATAATGAACTCTTTTTGATAAATACCATAAACATAGATAATATTTTTGGGATGGGAGAGCATGGAGAGATATTAAACTCAGCAGAGGCTGCTGAATGCAACAAAGAGCTGAGTGCTTGTTTTGTTATTTGAAGTGAAGTCCATGCAGAAACTTTAGACCGTTATGCTGGGAAAACCTGTCTGGGCTTTCAAGTTGTTTGACCACCCATATCATGAGAAAAGGATAGAGTGAGCAACTCATACTCTTTCCAGGCTTTCATGTTCCTTGTTTGGATCAAAGAGGACCATCACAAACAGGCTGATATGGATCACTTTTATCTTCTTTTACTAAGAATGAAGTAAATATGGAGATAATCTTTTTGCTAACATAAGATGTGAGCTAGATGTATTCTTGGGTTCTTCACTTTATATTATCTTTTGAAAAATAATGACCTGCTTGTATTGGACCTGTTTTAACGTTGGACATCTCTATGGATAGAGTTATTGTGTATCATAACATTTTAAAAAAACTATGACAGTTTCATATAAATGGACTTATTAAATAGATGAACCTCAAGTCTGCTGTACGTGGGGATTTCCATGAGCCGAAATCAACAAATGTTGAACCAATTTCGCGGAGTCTTGTTGGAAGACAGGAAGACTTCACTCTGAGGGGCATCAGGTCTCTCTTAAATCGGAGACGGGAGAGTCTCTCAGTTGGTATTGCTGGAGCATAAAGTGGATGACTGGACTCACTGGAGCAGTGTATCCATAAGGGAGAGTCATTAGCAAACAAGTTTTCAGCCTCATTGCATCTTTCTTATTTGGCATATTATCATACCAGAAGATGTCATATTACAAACTCTTTATATAGAAGACTGAAGAGCTGGGTAAACTTTTAATGATATTAAGATTGCCCTTAAACTTTAAATATTAACAGAAATAAACTGGACCTTGTCTCGATGGAAGGCCTCTGACCTTTCATTTTTTGAAGAACAAGAGGCTTCATTAAGAAGTGGCTCAAATCTGAGGAATTCTGCACTGAACATTTATCTTTGGAAGCAAAGATCATATGTTGCCTGGAAGGCAGAAAACAATGGCGAAGTTGACAAAGATTGGTTCTTTGAAAAGTCTCAAGGTGCTATTACAAAGGAAAGTGTTTTCTTTGTAAGGCTACTGTTTAGGCTTTTTCAATGCTTCATACTTCTGGAGGGATCCAGATTATATTCTCAAACTAGACAAAATATGGGAGTGTGGGGGTGATTTTTTGACAGGGAGTACAAAGAGGTCAAGCCATCATGACATTGAGGAGTGGTAGGAAAACCCAATAACCTTCCCTTCCTACACTACTTGAGAAGGTTGATGAGAACCCTAAAGAGAAAGACGAAGAAAAAACCAATGAGGAAGAAGCCTCTAAGAGCAAAACAAAGGAACCTGAAAGGATAATCATTAGGCCAGGCGACTATGTGCATTTTACATCACCATCATTCCCGAGTGCATTAAGAGGTAAGAAGAAAAAGAAGAATGATGCCTCACAAATTCTTGAGGTACTTAAACAAGTCATAGTCAACATTCCTCTTCTAGATATGATTAAGCAAGTCCCTACATATACTGAGTTTCTAAAGAACTTGTGTATCATAAAAAAGGTTTGAACATAGAAAAAAAGACATTCCTTACTAAACAAGTGATTGCTATCATAGAGAAAAATATCCCCATTAAGCATAAAGATCCAAGACGCCTTACTTTATCGATTACCATTGGCATACATTTATAGAGAAAGCCTTACTTGATCTAGAAGCTAGTCCAACATCCTCCCTTACTCGGTCTATAAGAAATTTGGGTTAGGGGAGCTCAAACCTACCAACATCACTCTCTCATTAGCTGGATATATCACTTAAAAAGCTGAGAGGTATAGTGGAATACGTATTAGTACAAGTCGACACATTCAACTACCTAGTCGACTTTGTTGTACTTGACATAGATCAATCCACTAGGGGATCAACAACATACCCATCATCCTAGGAGACCTTTCTAGCCATCTAATGCCTTAATTAATTTTGGAATGGTCTTATGCCGCCACCATTGGGAACATTGTTAGGTGTGCTTTAGGTTAGCTTTTATTTGTGCATAATATAGCATAATTCATTATTTTGATGCTAACTAGAACCTTTCTCACTCGTTTCATGTCTAACCCTCTATATTTTTATTTTGTAGAAACAAAAGAAAAGCGAGACAAAATCAAGCAATTTGGGCAGAATTGAGGAAGATATGAAGAAAGGCATGGTGGCGACCACGAGCAAATTCAAAGGATCTTGTGCAAGAAAATCTTGGTGTGGTCACAACCATGGATCACTGTTGTCACAACATTCTTGGTGTGGTTGTGGCCATATCATAATTCTACAGCCATTTTTTTTCAACACTTTCAGTGTGTTCGCGACCACACACTTTTTACTACAACATTGTTTTTACAACTTTACGTGTGGTATTCACGACCCTTGTGACGATTGGCCCAAAATATTTCATTTTTGGGCTTGTTTTAACCCATTTTCGAGGTGTATTTAGGTTAACTTTCAATGTTTTTAGGGTTTTGAACTTTGAGAGAGGCTCTCTTATAGGGTTTTCTCTGTGAAGCTTTGTTCCATCTTTTAGGTTAGGTTTTCTTGATTCTTAGATTTAGTTTTTTTGGTTTTTTTTTTTTTTTTTTTTTTTTGTGAATACTTTGGTTTGTCATTGATTATTGCTGAGGCTTCAATCTTATGGAGTGTGGATTTCATCTTGGATAAAGGGATTTGAGAATATTTAAACAACTGTTTTTATTTCTATCTCTACTCCTTCAATTTCTGTTTTTATTTGTCATTTAAATGAATTTATGGGTTTTGATGGCTGAAATGATAGGCTAGACATTTCTATATGGTTGGTTATCATATTTGATGTTAGAATTGTCTAATCTTTAGTTTGGTTGGATGTTTTATTTCTGATTTGTTGTATTTGGTGTTAATACTTGGAATCTTGGGTTTTGGTCAATTGATACATGCTAAATCGGATCTTGATCCTTTTACTAGGTATCCTTAGTGGCTGGCTTGGATTACGCCCTAAAATGGTGATTCTCTTGGGTGTGAATCAATTGGTGGGATTCGAATTAACTTAGTTAAAGAGGCCTGAGAATTAAAAGGTCTGAAATGCGGCTTTCACTAGAAGGGGACACCAAATGTATTAAGTGAGGATTTCAAGGACGTAGTAGTGACCAATCCGAACTTAGTTCGGGTAGTTCTATTGCAAGGACGTAATTGTGATCAATAAAGCTCTCGAAGAAAAATGCCTTTGAAAAGTATACATGCATAGAGCCTAGATGGGCTAAATAGCGTGAATCGGTGGATGGTACAAGAAAATCTGAGGAACATGAAAGTGGGATCCTTGTACTGTATCCTCAAACCAATTCAAGTTATAATTCATTCAACCCGGGCCTTATCTAGATGAATCCTTAGACATCAATGAGGATAACCAACCCTAGTTCCTCTCTAAGTCATTTCTTTTGATTTTTATTCCAATTACCTCACAGTTTTCAAAAATCACTATTTTTTTGTTTAGTTTAGTTTTTATTATTTTGACAATTTCACCACACTATTCATAGAGTCTCTCAAATATTGAACGACTTTAGTAAGTAAGGTACTTAATATTCACTAAAATAGAAACCTTCCTCATGGGATCGATACTTGGTTTTAAAATAAAGTCAATTTATTACTCGTGACCATTGCACTTGCGAGTTTAGGTTGTTTCATTTTCATAGGCACATTTTTGGTGTTATACCCCAACAACCTAACAAGTTTTTGGCACCTTTGCCAGTGATTGGCAAGTCTTCGGTTATGTTGCTTGACTCCAGCAAGTTTTAGTGCCATTGCGGGAAGGAATACGATTTGGTGTTTGGATTGATATTTTAGCAAAAATTTTATTTTCCTATTTTCTTTTGTTTCTTATTTGTATTTAGTACACTTCATTTTCTTTTATTTTGTATTTTTCTTTTAGGTGCTTAGCATAAATGAGAAATGAATCGATAGATAGTGCCCTGTCGCACTTGAGAAAAAAGATTGATTACTCTCTCAAACCTCATTGACCAACAAACTCCAAAGAGCACCTAATTATATTAACTTCTGATGGAGATTATTACTTTAAACCCCACAACATTATATTGAGCTACTATCATTGAGGTGGAGGACATGGGGATTTCTCCTATGGAAGTCAAAATTTTTCAAAATCAAGGAGGCTCAAGTTGCAATTGTCAGAACAAATCTGCTCCCTGACCTTCGTGAAGAGCATTACATGCCTTATTGAATGAGATGAAGAAGGACCATGACACATGGGAAGATAAAATGAAAGATAAAGTCAGCAATGAGGAAGCTTCGATGACAAATTTAGAGGATCCAATTGGGCAACTAGCCCATGCATTAGAGAAGCAATATTCAAGGCCACTCCCAAGCGACATAAAGGATGAGGACAAAATAAAATGTAACTTCGTGCCTTTGAGTTTTGTGGAGGAAATCCAAGACCCGACATTGATTGAGGAGAAAAAGAATGAACTTGCTAATGAGGAAGTGCTATTAGTGGAAAAGAGGCAGGTTGAAGAGCAACATCCTTAGAAAACAATTGAAAGTGTTTTGGTTGGGAATGACAAATTTAATTTCCCCATTGACTTTGTGACTTTGGGCCTGGAAGAGGACCAACAAGTCTCATCTATAAGAAGACCTTCCAATGGCACAAGTCAAGCATGGATTGATGTAGAACATGGGGAGATGACCTTGCTTGTTGGTGAGGAAAAATTGAAGTTCAACCTTAACAAAAACATACAACTAACGGATGAAGAAAAGAAATGTTGCATGCGATAGAGAGTTCACTTCTAACTTTTGATGAGCTTCCTCCTGATCAGCGAGAAAACATTTGAAGGATATAAATTAAAAACCAACTATTTCACCACCAAAAAGTTGGATTTTGAGCTTACATCGCACAATACGAAGGTGGAAGAGCTCATCCTCATGGGTGATGATAATGAAGAGGGAGTTTTGGCCATGATGGATGAAGGACCAAAGCAAAGCTCTCAAACTTCCCCAGTGAGTCTAGCTGGACTCTAAAAATAGAGCAGCTTCTTAGGAGGAAACCCAAGCAAAAATAAGGATTTTTATCCATTTATTATTTTAGTTTGTTTTTTCTATAGTTTTTTTTAGTATGTGTTGCATGTTGATCTTGTTTTGAGTGTTTATTTGGTTTTTTCATTTTAGGGTATTGAAGCCGATTCATGTTGAGGGAATTTCATCAAGACCCACCTCAACCCGAGCTCAAGGATCACACTTGATCATATAGGGGAGTCCTCTATTCTTAACTTTCATATCTCATACATTAAGGACAATCCATATTTTAACTTTAGGGGTATTGGGGGGTGTCCCTTAGTTTTAAAATTTTCCAACTATCCTAATTTTAGTGTTTTCTTTTAGTTGTTGTTGTTGTTGTTTTTTTTTCATTTTTAGGTTGTTTTTGTTTTTTGTTGAGCTTGTTTTGGGATTCATTATGATGCCTATGATAAATAACGATTGAAACTTCTTTCAAATGAAGAAAATGAGAGATATTTGAACTTAAACCATAATGGTTTGACCTTGTAGTTACCTATTTAGACAAATGTTCTTATCACTTTGAGCTCAAGTCATGTAAACTTTCGATCAATACTGCTTGGTTTAGAGAAGAATTAGGTGAATATCATTCTGATTAATCTCTTAAGACTCTAGAACTTGTTCAATTATCACTTGAGGTGAAATTCTAGGCAACACGAAAATTAGGAAATGATATATGCCATCCTTGGATCGGTTGAGCCATTCTAGCCAACCCTTATATGCATTGATCTTTAGTCACCCAAATTTGATCCTTATTAGCCATTTTATGTCTTGAAAGCCAAGAAAGAGTCCTTTAACCCTTTTTGTTGAATACTAATGAGTCTAAAATTCATATATTTTTAAGCTCGTTTTCATGTATATATATGGCTTAAAAGTTCAATTTAATGCAAAATTATGGAGTCTTCACCAGTTGTGTTTTGCGGGGAATTTGAAGAAAGAAGCAAAAATCGACATAAAAATGAGCAAAATCCAATGTCGCGACATAAATTGAAGAATGTTGCGACATCACACTTAGAGTCACAACAGCAGCTGAAGAATGTCTTGACATTGAACAAGCAATGTCGCGACATCGGTTGAAAGCAGTGGAATACCAAGTTTAGAGTTGTGACATCGGCTGAAAGCAACAGAATACCAAGTTCAGAGTTGCGACATTGGATGGGCAATGTCACGACATCGGATGGAGAATGTCGTGACATTAGATTAAAGAAGTGGAATACCAATTTCAATGTTGCGACATCGGTTGAACAATGTCACGACATCGGGTGGCCAGAAGTGCGACATTGTCTAAGGAATATTGTAATATCAAATCAATGTCGCAACATCGAGATCCGATGTTGCGACATTATTGGTGGCGAACAAAAGATCGATGTATGACATTGGAATTTGAACAATGTCACCGACATCGAAGGAAGCGATGTCCATGACATTAAATGCGATTAATACAAATCCAGGATTAAGGCTGCGACATTGAGGCCGATTTCGTAATAGACATCGCGGCTATCGGTGGCGACATCGAAGCGATGTTCGCGACATGAAGCAATATTTGCGACATTGACATTGATAGCGACGATGTAAGGACATTAAAATTAGTCGCGACACCCAGCTGATGTTTGCGACATCACGGTAGCAATGTAGCAACATTAGCAATGACATCAACGACGACATTTCACATATAAAAAAAAAATTCAACAACAACACTAAAAGCAATGTTGCGACATCATAAGCGATAATGTCGACATCATTCTGACATCAGAACATTAGAAGCGGACTTTTAGGCCCTTGATTTGTGTTTTTAACCGTCTTTTTAGGGCCCAATGATTGGGGCCTATAAATAGAAGCTCCCAAGGTGGAGTTCACAACCTTTCAACAGCTTTCAGCCAGTTTTTGGGCTTTTAGAGGAGTTGAAGTCTCTTTTGTATATATTTTTCTTTTTGTTTTCTTTTCAAGATTTATTTTTATTTTTATTAGGATTAGAGTAGTCGATCCGACCTAAAATGTGGAGCTGAGATCATTGTATATTGAGTTTCATTTATGTCTGAATGCAAATGGAATTTGGGAATTTTAAGGTCGGTTGTGTAATTTGATTACAATTTCAATGAATTTGTTTGATCAACTAGTCATTATCATTTGTAATCTAGTTATGGAATGATGAGCTTTCTTTGGGAAGGAATTTGGTGTTTTGATGACTATTTGTGGTATTAAATGATGTTTTGGGTATGAAAACTGGATTGATATAATTAGTATTACTCTTGTAATGAGTTTTTTTGAACTCAAAAAGAGTTGTATCTTTGCTTTGATTTCTAGGATCCCCTTGAGTGACACAAGGATGGTTGACTTGAGAGTAAAGAGTAGTGACTTGGTGGTACATTACGTGATATTCATTGAACTAATGTACTCACAAGTATTACTGCAGTGCATCCGCAGTGATGTTCCTAACCTCGACTTCAAGGTTCCTTACGGGTGACGACGGAAGTGTGTTCCCGAGGAATAAGGACCCTTGATGAGAAATCGGTTTAATCCTTTGTGGTTTCATCTCAATCTAGTAGAATGATCTTGATTCTGTGTTAAGCTAAGATTATAATCAAGGAAGCTGATTTTATTTGAATTGATGGGTGAGATACCAATTGCATTGAAAAAGGCTTGTGTTACCTTGTCTATGGGTGCAAGTAGTTTTCAGTCATAGTAAATGGCTATGAAGTACTGGTGTAGGAAAAATAGCCAAATCGTAAAGAGGATCAAATCCTAAAAGTAGATATTTAGACCCATTGACCTGGTTTAGGAATATGGTAAGCTAAACGGTGAAATGTGTAGTGTTAGGAGTATTCAAGGCTACTACCCTTCTCTTGGACAAATCCAGAATTCATGTCTTTCACAGTACTTGTTCTTGAACTTGTTGAAAACCGATAATCATAAAATTTATTTTATTCCTATTGTTATTTCTACTTAGTGAAATCTCTGATTCTTCTTGTTTAGATTCTTTTTAATTAAAGAAAAATTTATAAAAATCATTTTCATTATAGTTTTGTTAGCTATTTCACAAATTATAGAAAACAGTAGTTCAAGTGATTCTCTTGAGTAGTAAGGGTAGTTGATCTTTAGATTTTCTCATCAATCCCTATGGGAACGATATCTGGACTTATAATCCGCTGTGCCAACATGACAGTGCACTTGCATGATTTAGAACAAAACAAGTTTTAATTACATAATACTATATAATACAACATAAAATAATTTTTTTACAACATATTTGGTCTCAATCAAGTTCTTGGCTTGCAGATTCTTTGAGGATTATGAAAGTAGTCTTTAGTACTTGCTTGATGTTTGAGAATTTTGTATCTTAGATTTTGTCCCTTCTGAGGTTTGGTGCTATTGTCGAGAGATTTGAAGTAGAGTTTAAAGATCAATATTCTAACCAAAAAGAGAATTGCTAATTTGGACATTTTTTTTATCTTTTATCAACATTTTTAGAAAAATAAAAAAAGAGATTTGACTGAAGAAGTTGATTCAGTGCATGTCTTTCTTAGGTGTTAAACATGTTATAGAAAATTCTTTCTAGTAAATTTACTTTCAGAGCAGTGTGCTTAAATTTCAGGAGATTCTTACATGCTACAGGATTAAGGGGCTGATTTATTGCCATTGGATATTGAGCTAGAGAAGACACTTAGAAATCTCAAGAAAGAAAAAGCAGCAACAACAACATCAAGCATGGTAGAATAAGGAGAGGCTAACCAGAATATACCAATTGCAGCTAAGAGACCTCAACAGAGACAAAGAACAATGGAGGACTTTTAGAGACCTATCATAGGGATGAGTACTCTGCTATCAGGCAACCACCCATAGAGGCAAACAACTTTGAATTGAAACTTTGCTCACGATCACCATGGTGTAGCGGGGAACTAGTTCCTTTGGGCATCCTAATGAAGATCAAATGAGCACCTAGGCGGATTCTTGAGGATGGCGACCTTTGCTCGAAGCTATGGAGTCGATCGGATGTCATCAAGCTCAAATTGTTCCCATTCTCTCTAAGGGACATTGCAACCAGTTGGTTTGAGTCCCTACCATATGGATCAGTGAGCAATTGGGAGGAGCTGGTGGAAGCATATTTGAGTAGATTCTTCCTCCATCTCACTTGAAAAGGAGAGGGAAAATTGTGCCTTCAAGCAAACAAAAGATGAGTCTCTGTATAATGCTTGGGAGAGATACAAATAGCTGTTAAAAAGATGCCCAATGCATGGAATAGAGAAGATGACTCATATGGACATCTTCTATCATGCAATGAATTATACTTCGAAGGGAACTGTGGATGCAGCCTTTAGAGGTGCATTCGGAGGGAAAAATGCTGAGGAAGCTACTCAGTTAATAGAGGAACTAGCAAATAGCAACTATAGAACTCCATCGAGGATTCAGGGAGCAGTAGCAGGCTGAAGGGAGGAGTACTTTAGTTGAACAAAATATCATCAATTGAAGCTAAGCTAGATGCTTTTATGAACAGGATGAACACCAAAGATAAAATAGGGTATTCCTGTAATGAATTTGAAATGGTGGAAGGTGTTAGGTAGAAATGTGTTGTTGAGAAGGGGCTTGCTCATGAAGGCCCCTATCAAGTTGAAGAAGCTCAGTTTGTTGGTGGATATAGAAGCTACAACTTCAAGCCTAACAACAACCTTCCAACCCACTATACCCTAGCCTTGAGGAACCATGAGAATTTCTCTTATGGAGGTGGAATGCAGCATGATCAAGACCGGTCTTGAGAATTTCCGGCACGCAATTTCCAAAGCGAATTATCTCCGCTGGTTTTTCAAGGACGACATAAAGAGAATTCGGAGGAGCAAAAATCAAGGACAAAGGAGATCCTAGTCCTTTGAAGATTAAATGCTGACTTACATGTCCAAGAACAAGAAAATTTTGAACCTGCATGAGAAGAAATTTTCTGAGCTTGCAATGTTCCAAGCAAACACAACTGTGTTTGAAGCCAAAATGCTTCTTTGAAAAATATGGAGACTCAAGTAGGGCAACTAACCATGGCTATGCAAAATCAATCTAGGGACTCTTTCCCTAGTGACACCAAGAAAAATCCTAAAGATTGCATGGCTATAACACTTAGAAGTGGTAGAGAATTTTAGAAAATAGAAGAATATGAGATAAAGCTGACTAAGAAGGAAGAGGAAGCAGAAACTGGCAAAGAAAACAAGTTGAACAGAATAGAATTAACAGAAGAAAGAGAGAAATCAAAGGTGCAGCAAGAGCAGCAAATGGAAAAGGGATAACTAAAAAAGAAAAAGAAAGTGAGAGCCTATCAACCTCCTATTCCATTCCCTCAGAGATTGCAGAATTCAAAATTGGATGATCAATTTGCTAAATTCTTGAACATGTTCAAGAAATTAGAGATCAACATTCCTTTTGCTGAGGCCTTGGCTCAGATGTCTCATCATGCCAAATTTATGAAGGACATCATCAGTTTGAAAAGGAAGTTGGATGAAGATGGAGTGGTAAGCTTGTCGGTAGATTTCAGTGCAATAATCTAGAAGAACCTACCATAAAAAATGCAAGATCCAGGCAGCTTCACCATTCCCTACACTATAGGGAACTATGAGTTTGGTAGAGCTTTAAGTGATTCTGGTGCAAGCATCAATCTGATGCCATTGTCTGTGGAAAAAAGACTTAGTTTGGGGGAGTTAACTCCTACAACAATGGCTCTACAAATTGCAAATAAATCTATGGCTCAAACAGAAGGAATCCTGGAAGATGTACTAATTGAGGTGGGAAAGTTTATTTTCCAAGTGGACTTTGTTGTGATAGACTTTGAAGAAGACAAGCAAGTTCCATTACTACTAGGCAAGCCATTTCTTGCCACTAGAACAACCTTGATTGATGTGAGGAAGAGAGCTCACTCGCAAGGTGGGAAATGAAGAAGTACACTTTAACCTTAATTAGAGCTTGGAAACGGCTTGATGGTGAAAAAGCGAGATGTAAGAATTGTGAAAATGTAGTTCCTGGAGTTAAAACTGTTGATGATTGTAAGCATCAGATTCAATGAATAAGTATGATGAATTCACGATTATATTGAGGATCTTCATGCGAGACATCACGAATATCGGGAGTTGAATTAAAAGAAAAGTATTGATGCAAATGAAGACAATGTAGAAAGATCAAGCAGTAATGGAGAGAAGGTACAGGAGGTAGAAAAAATTTATAAGGGGTTAATTATGAAGGAATTACCTAAACACCTGAAATATGCCTTTTTAGGAGCTGAAAGATCAAAACATGTAATTATAGTAGTTGACTTGACAGAAGATAAAGAGCAGAAATTGATTGAAATTCTCAAAAAGAATAAAGAAGCCATAGCCTGGTCAGTGGAAGACTTGAAAGGGATCAGTCCATCAATTTGCATGCATAAAATCCTCATTGAGGAAAATGCAAAAACATCAATTGAACATTAGAGAAGGCTGAATCCTGTTAGAAAGAAGTTGTCAGAAAAGAAGTACTTAAATGGCCAAATGTAGGATTTGTTTATGCAATCTCAGACAGCCCTTGGGTGAGCCCAATTCATGTGGTTCCCAAGAAGGGTAGATTCACAGTCATAACAAATGATAGGAATGAACTAGTTCCAGCAGGCGTGACGATGGAGGGTATGCATTGATTACGAGAAAATTGAACATTGCCATAAAAAGAGATCACCATCCTTTGCCTTTTATTGATCAAATCTTTGGACGACAGAGACACCCTCATTTATGTTTCTATTGATGGATATTTTGGATATAATCAGTGCCGCAGCCCTTTGAGGACCCGAGGAGAGAAAACTACCTTTACATGTCCTTATGGAACCTTTTCTTTTAGAAGGATGCCATTTGAGCGTGTATTTAATACCACCTTTCAAAGATATGATGTCGAGCTTTCTCGATTTGAGTGGAGGAGGCTATGGGAAATCTTCATGGATGACTTCTCAATTTATGGATCCAGTTTTGAGAATTGCCTAGAAAATTTATAAACTGTGCTTCAGAGGTGCCAAGACAAAAACTTAGATTTGAAATGGGAAAAATGCCATTTTATGGTAACTGAAGGTATTGTCTTGGAGCATAAAATTTATGTAGCTGGACTTGAGGTTGACCCGAAGCAAAGGTTTTACATTATTGAAACTGATGCCACCTACTACGATCGAAAGTTAGAATTTTTAGGATATGCTGGATTTTATAGAAGATCTATAAAGGATTTCTCCAAAATATCAAGGCCATTATGCAGAAGGCTTGAAAAGGAAGCAAAATTTGAATTTGATGAAGAGTGTAAATGTGCATTTGAAAGAAATCAGTAGTTGATGAGCTCTATCATGCATGACCTGAGCTAGAGCGAGTTTTGAAATCATGTGTGATGTTAGTGATTAATGCAATGGGAGCTGTGTTGGGACAAAGAAATGACAAGACCTTTAGAGCTATATATTATGCTAGCAAGACTTTTAATGAAGCAAAGAGAATTACACAACTCTTGAAGAAATGCTGTGATAGTCTTTGCTTGTGAGAAGTTCATGCCATATATATTGGGGGTCTCATGTCGCAGTGAGCGTTGATCATGCGACAAGTCAATCTGGTGGCAGAAAGATGCAAAACCATAAGACTAATGGAGTGGAGTTTTTATTGAGGAATTTAATTTGGAGATCAAGGACAAGAAGGGATGTGATAATGTGATAGCAGATCACTTATCGGGATTAAGAAAAACCTACGAGAGATGAAAGGAATTTGAAATAGAAGAAATTTCCACGATGCCGACGCTTTTTCAAGTATCGGTTCAAGTTCCATGGTATCTTGCGACATTGTGAACTATTTATCTTGTAGATTATACTTACGAGTCGATACCGAGTAGAAAGAAAGTGGGGCGTGCAGTTTTACATATGGGATGACCCACTGCTATTTAGAAGAAGAGCATATTAGGTCATCAGAAGATGTGTACCAGAAGCAGAACAAGGTGAAATTTAGGATAAATGTCATGCAACACAATATGGAGGACACTTTGTAGGAGGCAGGCAACCCGAAAAGATTCTCCCGAGTTAGGTTTATTAATGACTTTATTTAGAGACTATTACGAGATATGGGTAAAACACTTTGATAGATGTCGAGAATGGGCAACATAAATAGAAAAAAAATGAATGCCTTTGTAAGGAATCTTGGTGGTGCAAATTTTTTATGTGTGGGGAACAGACTTCATGGGACCTTTCCCACCTTCATTTGAAAATTTATGCATTCTCCTTGTTGTGGACTATGTATCCAAATGGGTGGAAGCCATGGGTGTCCCAAAAGAAATAATGCCAACAGGTTAATGAGTTTATTCAAAGAAACATCTTGAGTAGATATGGAGCCACAGGACAATCATTAGTGATGAGGAAGCCATTTGAAAACAAATTGTTTGCATGCAAGCAAAAAATTTAGTTAAGTAATTTAGATAATGCATTGTGGAAACACACTGGCCTTATAAAACCCACCTGAGATATCCTAAAGGGATATTATTGGAAGCCTTGTCATCTTCCTCTTGAGCTTGGAATATAAGACCGTGTGAAGCGATGAAGTGAATTGTGATTTCCATCTTGCTAAGGAAAAGAGACTACTTTAGATGAATGAACTAGAAGAGCTAAGAAATGAAGCTTATGACAATGTCAGGATATATAAAGATAAAACTAAGAAATGACATGATCAGAGAATTCTAAGGAATGAGTTCAAAGTAGGAGAGCTAGTCCTACTGTATAACTCCAAGCTCATATTGTTTCCAGGAAAGCTAAGGTCTAGATGGAGTAGTCCTTATACAATGATTGTAGTAACACCTTTTGGGGCAGTGACATTGAGAACAAATTCAAGGAATGAATTCAAAGTGAATGGTTAAGGCTGAAACATTGTGGAGGAATTACGAATTAGAATAGTCCCAAATTAGAAGAGATTGAAAGAACTTTTGAAAAGACAGCAAACGACAACAATGTCTAGCTAAAGACATAAAACTGAGCAACTACTTGGGAGGCAACCCAAGCAAAAAAATTTATTGACAACTTGATTTTGTTTGATTTAAGTGTGTTTTGAATTGTAAACCCCTAGTTTCGATCTATAACCTCTTAGTGTTAAAAGATGGATTAGAGAGGTAAAATAAATCTCTATCAGACAATTGAATTTCCATGGCGTTGAGAATTATCAATTTAAGGTTGGCAATGAAATTAGTCAACTATAAAATTTTAAATAACATTACAATGAATCAAGTTAGTGTTAAGCTAAATCGATTCATCGATTGCGTGAGCAGCCATTCTAGAGTTTCTAACAACTAAATTAGCAAGAAAAGATCAATGAAGAGTAAAATAGATTATCTATGAATGAGACAAGTTAAAGAAAATAAAGTTTGAGAGTGCACGATTAAGAAAATTTTACATTGGTTGTTCGTAAGTAATGGACAACTATTA